>JAFFST010045116.1:16517-34564 GCA_022414735.1 Noturus placidus | reverse complement strand
TATCTTTATGTTTGAGGCCTGAAACGTGGCAAAAGGTCGAACAGTTCAAGGGGGCCGAATACTTTCACAAGGCACTGTATCTATCCATCTATCTGTTACACTGCTGACCTAATGGATTAACAAGAATGAAGGCGTGTATTGGGGCTGCAAGGTTGTTTTGCTTGTAACAAAAGGCAAGCATTTTATTTTTCCTTGGGAGAAGTAGCCCAAACCTGACAGGATCCCCACTTCCCCCTCAATTCAAAAGTGAAAATGACACGTAAGGTCTGTACTGTACCCAATGTTATATGTTTAGTTATTTACAGAGCAGGACAATTCCCTGCTAATCACTTAGTGCTTGTTACATTCATCAAACTCATCTTACAAAAATCACAAAACCCCTAAATGATGTCAGCGGATGACACAACTATTGTTTTTTCTTCAGATGTGCGGCAAGCAAGAGTAAGAAAACAACATGGCATAAGTCTGAGACCATAGTCCGGCCCATTTCTTTTCTATTAGCTCTCAAGATAAAGGTTTGGGAAATCATAGGTTAAAGTTTGCCTAGATCCAGTTCACCTAGATCAAATCATTGCGAAGTGGAAGAAATAACAAACAAAAAAGTGTCTTTCACAAACCTCGTGGGTGAATTGGCTTTTTCACTATGAATGGGATTTGCATTTGGTCTGACCACTACTTTACCCGGAAAGCTTTGGTTTCATGTGTCTGCTGTTTGAGGAGACATCTTACCCTAGTCTTATTTTTCTAAAGTAGGTCACTTAATAGCTAGAATGTTATCAGACTCACCAGAATTGATTGCCACACTTCTTTCTTTTATTAAAGGCATTTCCCCAATCTCTGACATACTGAATCTCTCAGCCTGTCTACGTCACACTGAAATGCTTTGTTCGGGACCTTCTTGCTTTCGGAGGAGTCAGCCTGCCAGAGAAAGACCAGATGTGAACCTAACCAACTGTTCTCTGTCTCTACAATGGTGTTGCAAATAAATCATATCGCAATATCTTCCATAAAGCATTGTGTTGCTGATCATTACCACAAACACCTTGTGGAATCACAAGAAATCTGCAATCTCCTCCGTATTGCTGCATCAACAGGTCAAAAAAGTGTCAATGCCACCGCTGTTCTGCACAATGACACAGTATGGTGTTCTGCACAATGACACAAACTCACATTACATTTACATTTATTCATTTAGCGAACGCTTTTATCGAAAACGACTTACAAATGAGAGATACAAGCAAAGTGATATCAAGCAGAGAACAATACATGTAGTGCTACTATACAAGATCCATTAATTGAGTACTAGAAGAAGCAAAGTGTGCAGAGTAGAGGTGCAAGTGCTTTTTTTTTTTTAATGAGTTAGTTAGGTGTTGACAGAAGAGGTGGGTCTTTAGCTGTTTCTTGAAGATGGTGAGTGAATCTGCAGTCCTGATTGAGGTTGGAAGTTCATTCCACCACTGAGGAACAGTTAGTGTGAAAGTTTTGGAAAGGGACCTTGTGCTGTCGGTCGCTGATTGATCGCAGATTGCGTGAGGGAATGTAAGCCTTCAGGAGAGAGTTGAAGTAGGAGCGTGCTGTTCCAGACAAGGTCTTGTCCGTGAGCATCAAGGCCTTGAATTTGATGCGGGCGGCTACAGGAAGCCAGTGGAGGGAGAAGAAGAGGGGTGTGACATGGGTTCGCTTCGGCTGGTTGAAGACAAGGCGTGCTGCAGCATTCTGAATCATCTGCAGGGGTCTGATGGAGCTGGCTGGGAGGCCCAAAAATAGAGAGTTCCAGTAGTCCAGTTTTGAGACAACAAGAGCCTGGACTAGTATCTGTGTGGCCTGTCCAGTGAGGTAGGGTCGGATTTTCTTGATGTTGAACAGGATGAATCTACAGGACCGAGCAGTGTTGCGATATGGTCTGTAAAGGTCAAGCTGTCATCAAGAATCACCCCAAGGTTCATGGCCATCCTGGTTGGTTTGAGTGTGGTTGTGCCGAGCTGTACAGTGAGGTTGTGGTTGATTGCGGGACAGGCTGGGATGGCGAGAAGCTCAGATTTTGCCAGGTTGAGCTTAAGGTGGTGTTCCCTCATCCAGGCCGAGATGTCGGACAGACAAGCAGAGATGCGTGCAGAGACGGATGGATCATCAGGCTGGATGGAGAAATAGAGCTGGGTGTCCTCAGCATAGCAATGATATGAAAAGCCATGAGACTCAATCACCTGCCCTAGAGATGTCGTGTAGATAGAAAAGAGAAGTGGGCCCAGAACTGACCCCTGTGGAATGCCAGTGGTGAGTTGCTGAATTTCAGAAATACCTCCCATCCATGATACCTTGAAAGATCTGTCGGAGAGATAGGATTCCAATTCAAACTCACGTTATATTTGGTTGATTACCCTCTGATTTGAATAATATGTGATGTATGTTTGTGGTGTGTGCACTGTTTGAATGTTCATGTTAATGATATGTACAGTGGGGGAAAAAAGTATTTGATCCCCTGCTGATTTTATACGTTTGCTCACTGACAATGAAATAATCAGTCTATAATTTTAATGGTAGGTTTATTGGAACAGTGAGAGACAGAACAACAACAAAAATATCCGGAAAAACGCATGTCAAAAATGTTATAAATTGATTTGCATTTTAATGAGGGAAATAAGTATTTGACCCCCTCTGCAAAACATGACTTAGTACTTGGTAATGACTTAAAAATTAATTTTCATTTTCAATGCCCTGGCTGAGGGAAGGTGGTTCTCACCCAAGATTTGACGGTACATGGACCCGTCCATCGTCCCTTTGATGTGGTGAAGTTGTCCTATCCCCTTAGCAGAAAAACACCCCCAAAGCATAATGTTTTTACCTCCATGTTTGACGGTGGGGATGGTGTTCTTGGGGTCATACGCAGCATTCCTGCTCCTCCAAACACGGCGAGTTGAGTTGATGCCAAAGAGCTCCATTTTGGTCTCATCTGACCACAACACTTTCACCCAGTTGTCCTCTGAATCATTCAGATGTTCATTGGCAAACTTCAGACGGGCATGTATGTGTGCTATCCTGAGCAGGGGCGCTGCAGGATTTCAGTCCTTCATGGCGTAGTGTGTTACCAGTTGTTTTCTTGGTGACTATGGTCCCAGGTGCCTTGAGATTATTGACAAGATCCTCCCGTGTAGTTCTGGGCTGATTCCTCACTGTTCTCATGATCATTGCAACTCCACGAGGTGAGATCTTGCATGGAGCCCCAGGCCGAGGGAGATTGACAGTTCTTTTGTATTTCTTCCATTTGCGAATACTCGCACCAACTGTTGTCACCTTCACACCAAGCTGCTTGGCAATGGTCTTGTAGCCATTCCAGCCTTGTGTAGGTCTACAATCTTGTCCCTGACATCCTTGGAGAGCTCTTCGGTCTTGGCCATGGTGGATAGTTTGGAATCTGATTGATTGATTGCTTCTGTGGACAGATGTCTTTTATACAGGTAACAAGCTGGGAGCCAGAAATCTTTCTGATTGAGAGGGGGTCAAATACTTATTTCCCTCATTAAAATGCAAATCAATTTATATCATTTTTGACATGCGTTTTTCTGGATATTTTTGTTGTTATTCTGTTCAAATAAACCTACCATTAAAATTATAGACTGATCATTTCTTTGTTAGTGGGCAAACGTACAAAATCAGCAGGAGATCAAATACTTTTTCCCCCCACTTTATACTCAGTATATTTGGTGAATAAAACTATTCAGATTTTGACATGCAGCTTTACCTGAATGTGTATTATTTCTGTATTAGGAGCCAGTTTTTCCAAGAATTTGGCCACACAATGCTCAGTCAGAAATAGAAAGACAAACTTGGCCACAACAGAGCCGGCTGGTTGACTGAGCACACCACATGAGAGACGGCGTTGCTGCCTGAAATTGCAATGGGATGAATCACCACCCTTATCAAAATAAAGCACTGTTATTGTTTATAAATCCAGAAGCACTTACAGCAAGTTTTTATATTGGAGTAAAATATTAACAATGAACAAAAGGACTGGTACAAATGAAAATCCTTTATTTGGATGGGAAAAGTAATTCTTTCAAAATGCCATCTGCAGCTTGAAGTTTTATATACATACGCAATACATTTATTATAGAAACCAGTGGGGCTAATAAGAAAGCACATGCTTGATGCTTTAATGCATTTCAAAATGGATCACAAATGGCCGATAGCAAAAAGGGTGTCCAGCTAGTGTATGTGCCAAAGGTTTTGAATAATTTTACTCACTAACACCACGTAGCACACTGGAGCCCAGCAACTACTTCAGTTGTTTCAGATTATTCCAGTGTCCTAAATAATAACATGCTAAAGATCAAATGTATGTTCAGAAGACGGTCCATCACAGGTCATATTACATTACATCCATAAAAAAAACACAGCCAAATTTCATTTTTAACATTTTATTTTTAATTAAATTAGTTTCAAGATTTATTAACAGAATTACAGCACATGTTATAACTTGTTAATTAATCTTAAGCAATCAGTCATAATTAATTAAGTCTTATTACTACTGTCAAGTCATTTTTATAATAATCATTAATTGCCTTATTATTACTACCAATAGAGAATTAAGTTAATTTTTTAAAAACAAACTAAAAAATTTACAGAGAGGTGATTCTAAGACAAGACTACACTATTCATTCCTTCAGTTTCTTTGGCCAGTCTTCCACGTTGTGCTGAGAACATGACCAAACAGAAATTCTAGTGCTTGTCCTTTCCTTCTCTGCACACTCATTAATACTGGGGTCATGATTCAGTCCCGTTTCTTCCAACACCAAAGTGCCTATAAGAGTGCCACAGGACCATATCTGTGTTACTTAAATACTCCTTCTCGGTCAGCATGCCACAGTCCAGCATACGCAAGTCAGAATAATCAGTACCATAATTCCATTATAAACTACCTGTTGATAAATAACAGAAGAACTTGCAATGAAGTTTTTCTATTGTGCTGATGGACCAGCAGGAACATGTCTCTCTTTCCTCCCTACACGTTACATTCTATTACGGTTCAGACAGAGTATATTTAGGGTATTTACAAAATGACTGTAATGTTTTGAGCCCTTGCCTGTGTGATGAGAGTTCAATGTAATTAAAGGCTTCGTCACTCAGTGCTACATGGGCCATACACACTTGTATTATGTCCGTGATGGCGATTGTCTGGTGTGTTACTTTTTAGGGTTACCATCTGTTGCATGGTATATAAAATTGGCACTCATTGCAGTAGCTGTAGTTGAGCTCTGGGATACTGCAGAGCACGGTTTGTTCTCTACACCATTGAGATTCTCACCCCTCGCACTTCAGCAGGAGCCTGGGAGGACTCGGCATGCTGTTGTTCCATTTATGCGTTAGGAATGATTAAAGGATGGGAGGTTAGGAAGGCTTGTCCCATGCGCCACCTCTCGTCTTCTGCCACACAGACATGGTGAGAGTTGGGGGAATGGCCGTGGTGTACAGGTGCATGTGTGTCTATAAAGAAGGCTAGGTCTCTGGATTTGGTGTGGCAAGCAAAGGAACGTTGTCCCTCCTCTTCCGGCCCAGAGGAGGGCGCCTGTATTGCTCACCATCAGCCAGTGTCTGTGGCAGGGGCTTCCGTTTGCTTTCTGGAAGCAGCAGAATGGACAGAACAGCCAGCAGGGCAAGAGAAGAGTAGACTACATGGTGCAGGAAGTAGCCGTAGTGGTTGCGCAGGTCCATCAGAGGAGAGCTAAGCCGACCCACGCAGCCAAGAGCCAGGATAGCACCCACTCCACTTCCCCTAGAAAGCCCAAGGAAAATTAACAGTTAGTTTAATTGCTGTAGATATTTTAATGTGCCTGAGCAGCAAATTGGATTTGAATTCCACTTATTTACAATATAATTAATCAGCATTCATTTATTTTGACAAATGTTAAAAGGGCTGGCTCTAAAAAGGACATTATGGTTTATTTATAGAATTTGACATTATTCTGCTGGAACAAATTTCACCATTCAAATACTTTTAAAAGCTCTCATGTTCTACTGTGATTCACCTAGTGCAAGGTTTCCTCAACCTTCTGGCTAAATGGCAATTGAGATAGGAAAAGGCCAATGAGTAAATACATGCAATACAACAATATGTTATGTTGTGGTGTGTGGTTGAATGTGAAATTATAATCTATTAGGCATAGAGTGTGCACTTTGTAAGTTCTGGCAGGCCATTATGTTAAATGTTATATATTGACCATATAAAGTGAATATGAAGACATTCAGCCTAACTGTGAGTTGGAGAGGTTTCAATAAATTTAAAGAGTTACCTAATGATGGTGGGCATGATTTCAGCGGTAAAGAGGATGCACAGAGAGGCAGCAGCCTGTGATGAGAACAGGCCCATCACAGAGAACACTGTAATGGCTGACTCGCTCAGATCTACAGAGACAAATGTACAACCATTAAATCCACAAGCAGAAAAAGTCTTGAAAAAAACTGACCTTTTGGATCATGCTAAAACATCTTTAATATATACAAATATATGTAATAGTAATATAGTACATTCATAGTGTGTGTGTGTGTGTGTATATATATATATAGCCATCTATCCATCTTCAACTGCTTACTCCTTTTCAGGGTCACGGGGGAACCTATATATATGTACACCACAGCACTGTTGAATTCTCGATTCTGATTGGCTGACAGAAGTTCTGAGGAGTGCAATTATTTTTTCAGGAAATGCACAGCTAAAGTAGTTCCTGTCAGGTCTTCACTTGGCAAAGTTCACTGTACTAAGGGAAATGTTAGCCTACTGTCCACCACAGCACACAGATCCAACAACAAACTGACAAATGACAGACAATTTAGATTTTCCAGAAATTAGTAAGTAATAATTGACGAAGAGCCGTTGAATTATTAGAAAAAATAACATGCACCCGATGTGGTAATGTGGCCATGACATGAAACGGAAGCGTGAGCCATTGATATGCAGTTATTTGAGCAAGCGAGCAAAAAATAAGTAAGAGCATGAGAGAGAGAGAATGTGTGATTGCAGTAAAAAAAATAATTAAAAACGGTGAACTCTCTCTCTCTCTTTTCAATAACTGCATATCAGGGGCCCAAGCCTCTGTTACTAGGTCTAAAATGAAGTTTTGGAGTTAGTTTTGGAGGAGGCTTAAGATGGATGCGGAATAAATTATTTCCACACACGAGAGTTTTATGCACAATAACCTGACAAATGTCTTGAAATAAAACATCTGAACAATATCTTGAGGTGTGGCAACTGTGGAATAAGTGGAAAAATTAACTCCGGTCCCTTGAATTATTAGAAAATAATGCGAGGTGTAACAGCCATGATGCGAAGTGAATTCAACAATCCGTTGTCAATTATTTCTTTTATATTTACACACACACACACACACACACACACACGCACACACACACGCACACACACACACACACACACGCGCATGCAGGCACACACACGCATGCAGACACACACACACACGCAGACACACACACGCACACACACACACAGAGTACTGTGCAAAAGTTTTGCAAAGAAATGCTGTAGAGCAAAGATGCCTTCAAAATAATTCAATTAAATGTTACATTTTTAAAAAATACCGCAAAAAGCAGTAAACAGTAATAAATGAAACAAAGTCGATATTTGGTGTGACAAAAAATTCAAATAATAGTCTCCGGTACAATTAATGCAGTTTTATAAGGATATGAGCTGCAAGTTTTATTGAGCATCTTGCAGAACCAGTCACGGTTCTTCTGGAGACTTTGACTGTCACACTTGTTTCTTATTTTTTCAGCAAAACCCTTCATTGTGTTTTTTTGTCTGAAAAGTGTCTCTTACATAATATGCTGCTTTCTTTAATGACATACAAACAATTTTCTTTTGTGCCTGCTTAGAAAATGTAATTAAAAAAAAATCTATAACAAAGTTTGCACTAAAAAAAAATGTGGTGCCCAAAACTTTTGTAGGTAAAACTTCAGTAGGTATTTACCATTTGTGTGATACTACTGTACTACTGCTCTGCCACATGATGGCAACATAGTGTCAGGAATGTATACAAAGCCATCTCAATTCTCTTTCTCAGATTTCAACATTTTCAATTTCAAAGATAATGCTTCTATCAGCAGGATCTGCACTCACACTCCATCAGGCCCAGTAGAATGAGTGAGGCGAGCCCAGTCATCGTCATGGCCAGCAAAAGAATGCCACGGCGACCAAACCGGTCCACTGTTGCCCAGAGCAACAGCCAAGCTCCACCTCCAGCACAGACAGACAGCAGGTAGGTCCAATAGAAACTGGATGCAGTGCCTCGGACATCACCCCTGAAGGAGCTGTAGCAGTGACTAATGCCATGAGAGATGAACCTGAGAGACAGAGAGTAAGAAAAGGAAAGAAAGAATTTATAGATTGAGTCTGCATAAAGCAAATTTCTATTGTTTTTCTATTCTCTAATTTATATCGGGATTCTTAATAATAGGTGTGTCCTGGAGGTCTGGAGCCCATCCAAGGGACGCCATTGCATCACAGACCACCAAGCACAGCACACACACAATCACACCTAGGGGCAATTTAGTGTTGCCAATCCACCTATACGCATGTCTTTGGGAGGTGTGATAAAATTGGAGAACCGAGAAGAAGCCCACAAGTGGGAGATCAGGCATAGAAACCGTTGCTTGAGCTCAGGATCTGGGACCCTAGAGCTCTGAGGTGTCAACATTACCCACTGCGCCACATAAACTATAAAAGTACACATTAAATTCTGACTTACGAGGTAAAGCCCAGCACACACATGTTTTTCCAGATGTTTCGACTCTGGAGTAGCTCTGGGAAGGACAGATAGGGACGACCAGTCTGAGGGGACTCCGACTCCAGCTCTACAGGAATATCATAAAAGGTCACGTTTACACTCCAAATGGTCAAGCATACTACATTTCTTAATCCCTCAACAAAGCAGGAAGACTCAGACTGTCCCAGAGAAAAAGTTCTAAATGGCTATGTGTCAAAGCTGAGTGAAAACAAATCTGCAGCTATTTAGCAAATGCTGATTGACTTTAGTGTTTTCACTGTAAACTAGTCACGTGGTGAGCGGTGTTCATGAACAGACCTGTGAAGCCATCATCTTCTCTTGGTCGCTCACTGTGTTCACTAAACGAGTTCATGTCACTTGCTCTCTCTGAGAGCAATAACCAGCGTGGGGACTCTGGAAAGACACCTGGAATACTAAGGACAGGTAAACAGATAGGACTGTTTGTTGACAAGTTCTTTAAAACAAAAAGTGGAACAACATAATTGACACATTAACGTTAGTAGAGAAGTCGGGTAGCCAAAGAAACCAAGCTGATACAGACAGGTGGCTAATGTCTTCATGCTTCTTAGGGAACTTCAAATCAATAAGGTTTAATGACTCTCAAGATGTAGTCATTTTGTATTTCTCTCTTTATCTGCAACAACTGTTTTCTGCTTGTCCGGTTGCTCTGTCAGGATCCTGTATACCTCCCATTCTTTAAAACTGACCAACTCCAATCCTAACCACTATAAACTGAACAGTTGAAAAAAAAAAGGTTCAGAGCTGTAACATTTCCCAGCAGTCCCTCACCCATAGCAGAGGAAGAGAGAAAGAGGTGCTGCTCCGGTTCCTATCAACCCCCTCCATGTCGGGCATCCAACAGCTACTCCCAGCAATAAGAGCTCCCCGGCAACTGTTGTCAGTCCCGCAATCATGGTCACCAGGAGACGCAGCGAAGGGTCACACAGTTCCAAACCTTTCATTAAGCAGCGAGACAGCACCACAAGCAAATAAATAGAACCATTGTCATAGACAAAGCAACAATGAATACAGCGTAAATAAATGTATGCGCATAGTGTTCTAAGTATACTAATATCACATCACTGTTGAATACTTTATTCTGACTGGTCAGAAGGGGCGGATTCATTTTCTATAACAAACTGAAGTGCATATACTGTATACACAAGTATATATATATATATGTTATAGCAACAACTGGCACATGGACTTGTATGGTAGATGTACCACATAAACAGATTTTTTAAATTATGTAATCATTGATATGGTAAGGTTTTCTCTAAAGAAACATTTATTTAACATTAAAAAAAAAAAAGACTCTCCAGTGTCAGTACTTTGTAACAGTCAAGGTAAAGAAGTAAAGCCATAACAGGAACGTCTTCAGGATGGAAATCTCTAGCTTTTCCTGTAACACGACCAAAATATTTCTGATTAACTTAAAGCGAGAGAAAAAAGAGAGGCTGGTGGGGGAAAGACTATTTATAAAGTAACTGCTGTAATGTAAGTGTGAACAGGAACTAACTTGTTTTGTAGACGCTTCCAAAACTTGAAATGCTACTTACTATAAGCAGATAAATATTACGTGTCTTTTTGTAATTAATAAAAAAATATTGTAATCATTGACAGGTATAAAACACTTTAGGACATGCTGTATATTGAAAATAATTAACTTCAAGGTGGTATCACAGGCTACATGACACAATACCTGCACTGATTACTTTCCTACATCACATCCTGTAGTGTTTTATTCCTTAATCCTAAAAATGCATTTCAGTTCTTCTGATAGCATCTCTTTTTATGAATTAATCTGTCAAGCATCAACAGAAGAACTTATGGCCTCTGCGTTTTAAGCTATACTCATACATGCCAGACTTACTCATCTGATGAATGTCACTTTCAAGATGCACTCTACTTACGTGCAATATATAGCACGAGATAAAGGCCAGCAGTGGCTGCAGCCAAGCAGAACCGCATGGCGATGAACATGGCGGGTGAGGCAGACACGCACACCAGTATGCCAAAAACCACAGACAAAGTTAGAGAGATTAGCAGGGTCTTCAGCCGGCCCAATCTGAAGAAGGGACAAACCATTAAGGAGACATTCTACACCAGGACATTTAGCCAAACACACTGTTCCTATACTGACTGATTAATAATTGGAATTTCAACACAGTTTTTAGCCAATATTGTGCATTATCATAATGTACCTCACGCTATACAAGACTATATATTAATGCCAAGCATGCTACACACAAGGTAATTAGATCTTTGTGTTATTGCACTGCTTCTCACCGGTCAGCAGCATATCCAAGGCCCAGGCAGCCTATGAGGTTACCCAGAATGTAGCACACCTCCTCCACTGGGACCAGCCAATACTGAGAGCACACCAGATTCCACTGCCAAGACAGGAGTCATGCAGACAGAAAGTGAGGACAAGACAGTTTCATGACAAGAGAACATGGTAATGTTGTGCTGCTATTTAATTGAATATTATAGTTCATAAAGGACTTTATAAAATCAAAATAAAAACCAACATTCTAGGGAAAACTACAATTCCCTTCAACCATTTAGCTGAAATATATCATTTCAATGAGTTAATTGTTTTATTATACATTAAAAAAAATTATAAAACAAACAAAACAAACAAAAAAAGAGAAGAAATTGAGATGATTATATTTTATAGAGATACCATAAATCATCTGAGAATAATTCAGGGCTCCAAACATGGAATAATATTATTGCTCAACCAGCGCACTCTGTGCTCAGTGGTGTGTTTGGGGCTATCAGGAAAAATGCAAGGTATGTGGAAAAGTCTGGGTGGAAACTCATCACACAAGTTCTAAAGCAGTTTACGATGCATTTAGTAATTATGATGAGAATGCAACTCTTGCTATGTTTAGTTTTTTTTCCCCTGCCTGTCCACACCCTGAAAATGCCAATGACACTAATCCTGTTTCAAAATGATTAAAGAGCAGCTACACAAATGTGCTCAACTTCCAGCAGTGACTGAAATGCTGAAGTTCCACTTTAAGGCCTTAGTGCACGCCTCTTAAGGTTGTTCAACTCCCATAATATCCACAGTGGTTGCTAGGAGATGTATAAAGCATATTATTTTCAAGTTTCCCTAAGCTGTGTTTTAAGTCCCTAAGCAGGCAGTGGGGAAAACATGCTAGAAATAGACAAGCTAAACACTACAGGATTCTGTACAGAGTAGTGAACTTCAGCGAGACACAGAATCTCCAGGCATTGACCTTGGCAAGTGGTGTATTAATTCAAGTGTAAAATAATCCTAAAAGTTGAAGTCATCTGTTTTGTGACAGAATGACATTGTGTTTTAGGTACGGGTGGCTGTGGCTCAGTCGGTAGAGCGGGTCGTCCACTAATCGTAGGGTTGGCGGTTCAAATCCCGGCCCGGATGACTCCACATGCCAAAGTGTCCTTGGGCAAGACACTGAACCCTAAGTTGCCCCCGATGGCAAGCTAGCACCTTGCATGGCAGCTCTGCTACCGTGTGTGTGAATGGGTGAATGAGACACAGTGTAAAGCGCTTTGGATAAAAGCGCTATATAAGTGCACCATTTAACATTTAGGTAAACCCATGACTATGTCATTATGGTTCAAGCTGCAAAGAGAATTATGATTAAAAAATGCTACTGAGTGGAAGACAGGATATGTTTCCAACACATCACTGCTGGAGAAGGGACACTCAGTGTGGAATGAAGCATGAGAAAACACCAGGCTATTGTCAAATCGGTTACTCTCAAAATTTCACAATAATACGTGTATGGGTCAAAAAATAAAAAATTCATGGCTTTATCCTAGACGGTGGGATGTATAACTGCATTATATTTATACAAGAATAATGCCAAACACACATGGGACTAAAAGAAATCCTGCTCAATAATATATCATTCAGAATAACACATAATTGTCAGAAAATCATATTAGGCACAGTACAACTTGGAAAGTTTGTATAACTGAAAATCTCACTCTAAGATTTGTCAATAATAATTAAATAAAAATTACTGTCAAGCTTATATATGTTCCTATTATAATTACAACTTCAACTTTCCGCTCTGTAAGATGTTATTTCATAATATTACCAATATTAACTTAAATCTAATGTGTACCTCAGTGACAATGTTATTCCTCAGGCCTTCTGTGACATTAAAGTCCCACCCAGCTTCACAGTCCACTACACCAGAGCGAGTGCCGTTAACAAACAGGTACTGAGTGCATTGGGAGAGTCCCCCACTGTCGCCTTCCCTAGTACCCTTCTCCCAGGGTAGTGAGGCATTTAGCACCTCATCTGTAGGGTTGGACACGGACAGGTGACAGTGATGGGGTGATGCCAGGGTCAACAATGGGTCAGAAGACAGCAAGAAGGCCATGAAGAGGTTGGGCAAGATGGAAAGCGCGATCAAGAGCCTCTGTTTCTTCCGTCCCAGGGCCATCACCATTACCTCACCTGTAGGGGGCAGCAACGGAGGCATCGGGATGGTGGAGGGTGCAGGAGAGGACGGGGCAGGGGACAAGGGCAGAGAGGGAGGGGGAGGTGGGCAAGGACAAGGGGAAGCCAGAGGAGAGGGTGGGGACGTCATAGCTCAAGGTGAGGGGCCAGTGAAAAGCCGTCTGCTGTGTGTTACGGAGTACGGAGATTCGCTCTGGCTTTGGATTCAACCTAGAATGTTGGTGTAAAACAAGGGAGATAAAGAAAAAGAATGAAAGAGAGAAAGACAGAATTTTAGATTTTGGTTTCTATTTCATCATCTATCCAAAGAAGAGAAAACAAGGCCTAAGTAACCTGATACAATTGCTATTACATTTCTCTTACATACTGTTGTATCAGAATTACCTTTCCAAATTATCCCTGTCTTAAACACTTCCTGAAATACTACCTGCCTCTCTGCCTTCTCTAGCCCTCTCTACCTGCCTACTAATCTATTATTACACTTGCCTTGGGAATCAACGAAACCATGGTTCATTCTGACTGGGGAAAAAGACAGATGTCAGATACAGTGTCCTACACACCTGGAATAATCTTCAGAGGTCCCTGAAACTGTATACTCATATGACACTGAGCCAGTTTAAACATGTAACCCTGTAAGACCTAATGTTTTATAGCCAGTGTGTGGAAAAAAAAAACATTCAAACCTTTGAGATCTTAACAGCTCCATGTTAAACTAAAGAAGTGGTGTTGCAATGCATTATTCCTCTCCCTCCTTTCATGATCTAATGGTGAAAATGTGCTCGAACTTTTTTCTACCTCAGAGATGTTGAATTCTCTATTCTGATTGGTCATGTGTTGATAAAATGTCCTATAACAGCATGGCTCTGACAATAGTACTAACTGTAAAGCAAATGATAGGTTTATATTAATGTGCAATCTATATGTTATCGCTTTCTTTAGTAACGACTCTTTGACAGGGATTTGTATGGCAGACGATCTGCATAATCTGCGGCTAGAAATAAATGGGTTTTAACGACGTCGTTATAAGAGTCGAGACGTTTATTTATCATGCATGAGAGCGGTCCTGGGTGTCAGCACTCTGTGCACCGTCAGTAGGTTTTCTACCAGAAAAGAGATGTTTCATGACAAGCTGTTTTTTTCTTCTTCTCGTATTAACGTCAAGAGACAGAAGAAGAGGATGGTGAGCGAGCAAGCTTCTATAACATAAGATAACAGAAAATCATTTGACCCACGGACGCTGAAGAACGTATTATGAAATGTAACTATAAATGGTTAAAAAGCACAATGTGTCACGCATTAATAAAGTACAAAATTTTAATTCTCAGTAAATTGCTGTGGTATAAGAGGAATTAAACACGTCAGGATGTTCTGTAATAGGAAAACAATCAGGCTGTATCACACCAACATTGAATATTTACTAATGGTGTTATTTCTTCAGTTTCCATTTTCTACGTTTGCAGTCAAATGTAAACTCGTAGAATTGTATTTTTGCACCAGCTGTTTATATTAAATATTTGTGGTCTAACTAAAGGTCTAAGTTGGTGATCATGACTGGAGGACTTGAGAAACTGAGTGCTGAAGCAGAAACCACAAAAAAACAGTGGAATAGACGTTTAACGTTTAAACTCACGTATTAGAGATTTAATTATAAACTTGTGCGCTTGTAAATGAACATTGTTTAGACTGCCCTCAATGAACGTCTAGACAAATGATCATTGAAATCCATCCGTCTTCTACCGCTTACTCCTTTTCAGGGTCACGGGGAACCTGGAGCCTATCCTAGGGTACACCCTATGGTGCACAAGGCGGGGTACACCCTGAACGGGGTGCCAGTCCATCGCAGGGCACAATCACATACACACTCACTTTCATACGCCCATTCATACACTACAGACACACCAATCAGCCTAACATGTCCATGTCTTCGGACTGGGGGAGGAAACCAGGAAACTCAGCACACACACATGGCCCTGGCGGGACTCGAACCCCAGACCCTGGAGGTGTGAGGTGAACGTGCTAACTTATCTTAATGACGTGCATGATCTTAATCACGACAATAATCTCAGTTGTCTTATTATCTTTGATATTACACAAACATTGCCCAGATCTCATCAGTAAGGCCTTTCGACTACTCCCATTCAGCTTGAGGTCATCTTCATGAACCTGTCTTTTTAATATCCTTTCTGTTTCAAAAATAATGACAGGTTTTTTTTTTTTTTTTTTCAGTATTTCAAGATGGAGACCTTGGAGCATATACAGTGTTGAGTACAGCCTAGTGGCTGGATGTACATATTCCAGCATTACATAAGAGGCACATTAGAGATGGGGGGAAAAGTACAGCATGTCAATAAACAAAAAAAAGAGCAACACTGTAGCAGGTTGTTATAACGTGACTATGAACACAGAGCACGTGTGTTTGTGTGTTACTGTAGAAACAGCTGAGCCCTGCTCTCTCTCTCTCTCTCTCACACACACACACACACACACACACACACACAGTATGAACAGTGTAAACACTGCTGCTTTCCTCCTCTAAAAACACAGAGATTGTGAGTGTGATATATAAGGGACTTACCTCGTCCAGTGATGATGCTGATGAAGATGCTGATGAAGATGCTGATGATGAAATGTCACTGTGTCAGTGAGCTCAGTGAGAAATGATTAGGCGCAGGTGATTGTTCTTTCTTTAAGAGCTGGCCTCATCACCGTATTGAGAGTCCACTATACAAGTCTTCATGCTTGGACACTAATGTCCACTAAGCACAGGAAATTCAATGGCGTGGCCCGGGAATAACACAAGTAGTCCTCTGTCCAAACAAAGGCTGTTGCTGCACTGTCGTCCAGTCCGAGGTGTTATCCGGCGACATCAAACACACATTCAATAAAGGCTCGTTTCCGACACGCGCGTCTTAAAGACATGCAGCACAGACCGTACTAACCGGTTTCTCTGGGACAAAAAGAGGGCGGAAGATTAAAAACTGCAACGGAACTACGTCCGGAAAAAGCGACTAGTCTCGTAATGTCTCGGCTCCATTCGGCAGACTTTACCCTTTTCTGAAAAGAGCTGAGATGTCACTCTGCGTCCACCAGGTGGCGCACTACATCCGCACAAAACACTGACTGGTCTGATACATCTACTGCATGTCTCTCTCCCAAAAACCTGTAAGCTGTTATTTTTTCACCTTTCGGACATGTTGAACATAGTTTCACAGAGTTCTTTGCTTTAAAAGCCTACAGATGACCTCTAAAAGACTTTCAAATGATGTTTAGTTAAATCTGGACAGTGTTGATCCAACTAGACACATTAGGTCCAAGTCATTAGTTATTGGCCTACTCATTTTCAGAGTTCTTAACAACCATGTTGAAACAAACAAACAAACAAACACACACACACAAACACACACACACACACACACACACACACACACACTAGAAATCATCACAGAAATTCTAATGGTTTTACAGAATATATTGGTAAAGTGTCATCCTTATGTGTAACTAACATTTGGATATGTTAATGAAGTGCAATCTATATGTATAACCAGCGTTTAGAATTATTATTATTATTTTTTTTTACATTTTCCAAACTTTATTGGCCATGTTACGAGCATGAGAGATTTAGACAGACTCCTGGACGGGAGGCTCGTATCCGTCCGCTCTCTCCACCTTCGCCCCGGTCTCGCCCTCCGCTGGTTTAGCAGAGCTGCTGCTTCCACCTTCTCCATGCAGCTCCATCAGCTTCCCCAGCTCAAACTTGGGCTTCTTGAGCATCTTGAGCTTCCTGACGTAGACATCGTGGAGTGGGTAGATAGACTGGCAGGCTTTCTCAATGTCTTTTCCCACGCTGTCAGGGATCAGTTTGTTCACCACCTCCTTGAGATCATTGGTCTGAACCTCACGGGTCATGATCTCCATCATCTTCTTGCGGATCTGGCGGACCTGCTGGTGCTGGGCGTACGACGTCTTGTGGATCTGATTGGAGCGTTTCTTGGTGAAGCCCACGCAGAACAGGTGCAGCAGGTAACCGTCCGTGGTCTTCACGTCCACTTGTGCCTCGATCATCGTCTGCCACTTCTTGACCATGGAGCACATCTTGTCTCGGGTCAGGTCCATGCCGTGGAAGTTGGTCAGGCAGTTCTTGCCCTGCATGTCCTCGGTGATGAGCTTGAACTTGCGGAAGGCGACTTCGTCGTTCTGCAGGTCAGCGAGGCTCACCTCGAACACGCGACCCTTCAGACCGTCAGAGGCGATCCTGGTTCCCTGAGTCCTGGTGACCAGAGTCTTGCCCAGGTTGCGGATATTGAACATGGCCGGGGGAATTATTACTTTGAATCATAATCTAATAATAAATATTAGTTAACAAACAATCTATATGTATAATCAACTTTGAGAAGCATAATCTAAAACCATAGAAGACTTTTTAATCAAGTTATACTTCTGTGTTGTAATGAACAGCAGGTGTTTTTCTGCATCTCTGTATTTCCTGTCTAAACAGAGTTAGAAGAACGGTGGATTTTGCCTACAGCAGCTTCACTCTATGGCAATAAATTAGCAATTAGACATTCACCAAAACTGTGTTTCCAATTGAAATCAGTGTCAAAATAACAGATATGACTTCCAGGATGAAATGTACCAGGCTGGGACTAAAGCCAGAAAATCATTAAGGTATAAGGGTGAATTTTGGGACAAAGTAAAAACCCTATCCTGTTAAAATCTTTAAGAAAATTCAACAGATCACTGATCATAACAGATCAACAGATATACACACACACACACATATATATATA
>JAFFST010045116.1:1329-16497 GCA_022414735.1 Noturus placidus | reverse complement strand
ATATATATTTGAATAATTAATTAAGGCAACAGAGATTAGTTTGTTTTTACAAAGAAAAGTTGAAAACCCTCTGTCTCTTAAGTTTTTTTGTTAGGCTGGAAAGATTGTTTTCCATGACAGTTTCCACTACAAATACTATTACAAACCATCAGCTAACCATTATAACCTTAATGGTATCCACTAGACATACCATGCCACCAGTAGAAGGCAACAAATTAGCAATAGAGACCCACGGGGACCATTACAATTTCCTGTAAAACCAACTACAATTATTAACAATAACAAATTCTATTAGGGGTTCTATTGTTTTTTCAGCAGGGACGTCAAACAGGCCAACAACTTCCATCCATCCACGTGTAATAGTCCACGTGGTCACAAAAGAACCGAAGGTAATTTAAAAGCAACCAAAGGTCACTCTCACATTAGCTAACATAGATGTTCATGAGTCTAACATCAACTGAACAACAATGTTGTGTATGGCAGGGTCACAAGGAGAAAGCCACTGCTCTCCAAAAAGAATATTGCTGCCTGACTGTAGTTTGCTAAATATCACGTGGACAAGCCAGAAGGCTACTGGAAAAATACTTTGTGGACAGATGAGACCAAAATAGAACTTTTTTTGATTAAATGAGAAGAATTATGATTGGGGAAAGGAAAACATAGTGAAATATGGTGGTGGTAGTATCAAGGTTTGGGTCTGTTTTGCTGAATCTGGGCTAGGATGATTTGCCATCATTAATGGAACAATGAATTCTGAGTTATACCAATGAATTATAAAGGAAAATGTCAGGATATCAGTCTGTGAACTGAATCTCAAGAAAAAGTGAGGCATGCAGCAAGAGAACGACCCTAAGCACACAAGTCATTCTACCAAAGAATGGTTAAAGAAGAATAAAGTTAATGTTTTGGAATGGCCAAGTCAAAGTCCTGACCTTAATCCAAGAGAAATGTTGTGGAAGGACCTGAAGCAAGCAGTTCATGTGAGGAAACCCACCAACATCCCAGAGATGAAGCTGTTCTATACCGAGGAACGGGCGAAAATTCCTCCAAGCGGATGTGCAAGACTGATCAACAGTTACCTAAAACATTTAGTTGCAGTTACTGCTGCACAAGCAGATCACACCAGAAACTGAAAGCAAAGGTTCACATACTTTTGCAACTCACAGATACAGTATCTCACAAAAGTAAGTACACCCCTCACATTTGTGTAAGTATTTGATGATACCTTTTCATGTAACAACACTGAGGAAATGACACTTGCTACAATGTAAAGTAGTGAGTGTACAGCTTGTGTAACAGTGTAAATTTACTGTCCCCTCAAAATAACTCAACACACAGACATTAATGTCTAAACTGCTGGCAACAAAAGTGAGTACACCCCTAAGTGAAAATGTCCAAATTGGGCCCAAAGTGTCAATATTTTGTATGGCCACCATTATTTTCCAGCACTGCCTTAACCCCTTTTGATAGGATATATTTAACAGGTTTAAGCAAATTTAATTGGATTCTCTTTATCTATGTTTAGGACTTTTATGCAGATATATAGAAAATTCTGTAATCACAAACGTTCCAGCATTACTGTGGAATTGTGGCTTTGGACTGCAATTGATAGTTGCAGTTTTGCTAAAATGGCTTAGGACAACAAGTGCTATGATAGCTTTAGGACAATGATGAGTTTTGCACTCAAGTATCCATCAGTGAACAGTTCTTAACTTCAACAAAACAGACTTCATGTGAAAACTATAATGAACTTCCTGATTACACAACTGCACATTTTGACTACAATATATAGCACACAGTTATAGAAGGGAAATTATTTTTAATCAGATTATCTGGTGTCACCCAGATGAAGCTGGGTTCCCTTTTAAGTCAAGCTTTCTTATATCATCTCAGGGAGTTTTTCCTTGCCACTGCCACCTCTGGATTGCTCATTAGGGATACATTTATACATTTAAAATTTATATCATCTATTTAAATATTTCTGTAAAGCTGCTTTGTAACAATGTCCATTGTTAAAACTGCTGTACAAATAAAACCGAATTGAAATTAAATAATCCACTAACTTTGATCATGGGTTGTGATGTTCACCACTGTACTGACCTCTAGCTCTGCTCCATGAAGTCCACTTTGAGATCCGTTGGTTTAAAGTGTCTAATGCAGCTATAATGTAATATTCACTCACAAGTGGGGTATCAATATAATCTGCACTTATAAAACGTTTCTCATTCACACATTCATACACACACCAATGATAGCAGAGCTGCCATGAAAGGCGCTAGCTTGCCATCGGGAGCAACTTGGGGTTCAGTGTCTTGTCCAAGGTCACTTCGGCATGTGGAGTCACGATGGCCGGGATTTGAACCGCCAACCCTATATGATTATTGGACAACCTAAATAGGAATATGTTTTATTATCATCAATTTATTATAAATGTACTTTAACTTGCTTTACTGCTGTGTGCATGTCTCGCATGCTCTTAGTTAAGATATTGACATCTGCAAAGTTACTAAAAAGCACTATAAACATAAATTGATAAATTAGGTGCTATTTTTAAATAAACTTTTATTATTATTATTATTATGTATCAATCTTGAGTGGGAACACAAGTTTGCGCTATAAAAAGGGTTCTAAAAAGATCACTTTTAGGAAGTTAGAATCATTAATAATTAAAATAACCCCTGAAAAACTCTTTTTCCTAATCGTATACATACAGTTTTGTTGTCTGTCAAGATTGGAAATTGGTATCTGTGGACTATAAACTATATTTTTACATTTTACATTCTATTCCTTTAGCAGAGGCATTTATCCAAAGTGACTTGCAAATGAGGAAATATAAAGCAAAGCGATATATCAAGCAGAGAACAATACATGTAGTGCTACCATACAAGACTCCTAATTGAGTTCAAGGGAAGCAAAGCACACAGAAGTGTAAGAGCCAGTGTAAGTGGGGGTAGGTGCAAGTTAGGGGTTAGTTACGTGCTCATGGAAGAGGTGGGCCTTTAGCTGTTTTTTGAAGATAGTGACAGATTCATAGGTCCGGATTGAGGTTGGAAGTTCATTCCACCACCTAGGGACAGTTAGTGTGAAGGTTTTGGAATGGGACCACATGCCTCACTGAGTAGGCACTACTAAACGTCGGTCATTAACTGATCACAGGTTGCCTGAAAAAAACATAAACTTAAACTACAGGAAGTCAGTGGATGGAGATGAAGAGAGGTGTGACATGGATTATTTTCGGCTGGTTGAAGATGAGACGTGCTGCTGCACTCTCAATCATCTGAAGGGGCTTGTTGGAGCTGGCTGGGAGGTTTGGGAGTAGTGCATTGCAATAGTCCAGTTTTGAGATAACAAGAGTAGTTGCTGTGTATTCTTTTCAATGAGATAGCATCTGATTTACTTGATGTTGTACAGAATGAACCTACAGGACCATGCAGTTGTTGAAATTACTTAAGAGTACCTTGTATTCCCAGGTGGTCTCGCATCTAAGTACTAACCAGGTCCAAAGGCTTGTAGACACCTGACCATCATACCCATATGTGGTTTGTCCCTAAACTGGTGCCACAAAATTGGACACACACACAATAGTATAGAATGTCTCTGTATGCTGTAGCTTTACAATTTCCCTTCACCGGAACTAAGATGCTCGAACATGTTCCAGCAGGACAATACCCCTGTGAACAAAGCTAGGTCTATGAAGACATGATTTGCCAAGATTGGAGTAGAAAAACTCAAATGGACTTCCCAGAACCCTGACCTCAACCCCACTGAACACCTTTGGGATGAACTGAAACGCTGACTGCACCCCAGGGCCTCCTCATGTGTGTTATCAGTTCCTGACCTCACTAATGTGCTTGTGGTTGAATAAACACAAATCCCCACAGCCACACTACAAAATCTAGTAGTAAGCCTTCCCAGAAGAGTGGAGGTTATATAGCAGCAAAGGGCATTAAATCTGGAATGGGATGTTCAATCACATAGGAATATGAAAGTCAGGGGTGCACATACTTTTGGCCATATAGTGTATTTTGATTTTCTTAATAGTTACAGATGCTTCCCTTAAATCAAAGTCACATGAACTTCACATATAAATAATAACAAATTACAAATTCACAGGATTAATTTATTTTTACATGATTTTTTTCCACATCGCATCTTATTCACATAATCACATGATTAAAAAAAAAAACCCACTTGAACATGTGTAATGTATGCAATTAAGGAAAATGTGTACAACTATCTCATGAACTCTATGCACGTTCACCTCTTTTAACAGTTAATGGAAAATTATGAGTGAATACCAATGTGTTAATCACTCAATTTTCCGTTCTAGTGGTTTGTAGTTTCTATGATCGCATTTAGCTTAATCACAATTACCAGGAAATACTGAAGTTCCCTCTAGATTTATTGGCCTTTGAATAAATGCAACTCACTGGTCATTTGGTGTTTCGTAATGCTGGGTTTTGAGGTGCTGAGACTGAGCTGAAATACTGTGTTTCCAAATCGTGTGGCCGTATTGCAGGCCTGGAACCACATATTGCCCCATAGAAACTGGTGCAACTCAAACATTTGAGCACCAAGGTATTTCAACATATATTCAGGTATAAGTGTAAGTTCCGTTAAGATTTTCCACTACCTATCCAAATTTCTCCTCTGTTCTCTCACCATTTTCCCTCATTGTACTTACAACCTGTCAGTTTGGTGTTATCAGCTCCAGCCATCTGCTCTCATGGCTTAGTTTTAACTTGGAGTAAAAACAGAACACACACACACACATATACACACAGATAAACAACCAGAAAAAAAAAACCCCTGTGTGTCCACTTCCCACTTGCTATCTGCATGTCCTGTGTCTACAGTGGCAGCCACAGGAAGGCTTATAAAGCCATGCTTGTTGATGATATCTCCAGTTCAGTGTCCCACACAATGATGAAATCATACCCGTCCCACCAGAGCTAGGCCTCTGCTCTTCCCCACTCAAAATCCTGTGTCATTGTGTCAGTTGGCAAAAGCCTTTAGGTGAAGTAAGACTGTAGGAGGCTAAAGATTTACTAATAGTATAGTAGGTAATGTGTTATATTCGTCATAAAACTGAAGTGAATTTCTAGTCTGTGCATGCTAAAATAATGATAAAATTCAGAAATATGCATATTGTTATTTACTGTGGTGAAAAGCGTGATCAAAAGTACTGTTACTGTAGTGATAAGTCACATGAGTAAAAAGGTGAAAAACGTCTGGTGAAAAACGACCTGAGAAATGTATAGGTTACTTTTTATATGTCTAAAACTGACACAACTAACCTTAAAATCTTCAGTGCTAACTCACCAAATGAACTATGCTGAAGTTAACACCAATTATCAACAGCATATTAAGGTAATGTTAGCTAGATGGCTAGCTCATGTTAATTCATACATGTTTCCAGCTATATAGTTAGCTATCTAGCAAGGATCTCACTTAACATTAGATGAACATTACCTATAGAGTGTAGCAGCACTGAGATATAATTATCCCAGCAGACAATCAGCACTGAACACTGACGTGATACCTTAAGTTTAATACAGGGCTGTCATGCTGTAACGCATCAAACGTTCTGGCTAGCTAGTCGAGCTCATTAAGCTAGCTAATGACTTCCCAGTACATGTTTTCACAGGTTGAATATTGAGCTGTGAAATGTCTACAGGGGCATCATTTGCAGATTATTGCCACAGTGTTTCCTTTAAAGCATTTAAAACTGAAGATCAATTGGACAGGGATGCTCTTCTGTCTCCACTGTCTCAGACATTACTACAGCTGATTAAAGCATTTGGTGCCTGAAGTGTTGCTTTTTCAAAGGAAACTGCTTTGTTCTTTTTTAAAAGATTTAACATTGGCACATACTGCCTTTTAATTGGCTTATCGTCTTCCAGGGTTAAATGTAGTTAAAATCTCTCCCAGAGATTTTAAAGAAAAAAAAAAGTATTGTCGTTTACTTAGAGTTCACCCGAGCATCACAGGTTGCCACTGGAGTCCTCTTCCAATACTCCATGATGACATCACGGAGCTGGTGGATGTTAGAGACCTTGTGCTCCTCTACCTTCCGTTTGAGGATGCCCCACAGATGCTCAATAGGGTTTAGGTCTGGAGACATGCTTGGCCAGTCCATCACCTTCACTCTCAGCTTCTTTAGCAAGGCAGTGGTCGTCTTGGAGGTGTGTTTGGGGTCGTTATCATGCTGGAATACTGCCCTATGGCCCAGTCTCCGAAGGGTACGTCACAGTACATGTTGGCATTCATGGTTCCCTCAATGAACTGTAGCTCCCCAGTGTTGGCAGCATGCAGCCCCAGATCATAACACTCCCACCACCATGCTTGACTGTAGGCAAGACACACTTTTCTTTGTACTCCTCACCTGGTTGCCGCCACACACGCTTGACACCATCTGAACCAAATAAGTTTATCTTGGTCTCATCAGATCACAGGACATGGTTCCAATAATCCATGTCCTTTGTCTGCTTGTCTTCAGCAAACTGTTTGTGGGCTTTCTTGTGCATCATCTTTAGAAGAGGCTTCCTTCTGGGACGACAGCAATGCAGACCAGTTTGATGCAGTGTGTGGCGTATGGTCTGAGCACTGACAGGCTGACCCCCACCCCTTCAACCTCTGCAGCAATGCTGGCAGCACTCATACATCTATTTCCCAAAGACAACCTCTGGATATGATGCTGAGCACGTGCACTCAACTTCTTTGGTCGACCATGGTGAGGCCTGTTCTGAGTGGAACCTGTCCTGTTAAACCGCTGTATGGCCTTGGCCACCATGCTGCAGCTCACTGTCAGGGTCTTGGCAATCTTCTTATAGCCTAGGTCATCTTTATGTAGAGCAACAATTCTTTTTTTCAGATCCTCAGATAGTTAGTTGCCATGAAGTGCCATGATGAACTTCCAGTGACCAGTATGAGGGAGTGTGAGAGCGATGACACCGAATTTAACACACCTGCTCCCCACTCACACCTGAGACCTTGTAACACTAACAAATCACATGACATCGAGGAGGGAAAATGGCTAATTGGTTCCAATTTGGACATTTTCACTTAGGAGTGTACTCACTTTTGTTGCCAGCGGTTTAGACATGAATGGCTGTGTGTTGAGTTATTTTGAGGGGACAGCAAGCTGTACACTCATTACTTTCCATTGTACTCAAAAGTGTACTCACTTTTGTGAGATACTGTATATATATATATATATACACACACACACACACACACACACACAGAAAATATGCTATTAAATGTAATATGTAATGTGAAGCAAGTAGTTGTTTAAAAGTTAACTTTACTTATTTTACTTTTGAAGAAAAAAAAATGTGGAAAAAAAAATTGTTCTCCATTATTTTGTATTTGTCCTTCTGTGTTTAAGGGTTTCTTCCACTTGTGTATGCTATAGACTATATCTTAGGACAATTCTTCTTCTTTTTTTTAAATCACTCACATTTCTGATACATATATGTCTGGTAAATTACATTAAAACATACATTATTTATATAAAATATAAATTCAGTGTAAAAGATTGCATACACTAACAAGCCATTTAATGAGAGCTTTACAGCTGTTTCAAAAATGGCAACAAAAACAAAGTAACAAAAATGATCAAAAAACATCATGTAAAGAAATTAATAATAAAACAGTGTGAGCCGATATTCCCCGCTGAAGCTACGATTACAGATATGGTTATGAGGAACATTGCATTATCAAGAAAATGGCAAAATGGACTTGTTAATAAAGACAGAGCCAGAAACATCCTGTCTTCTTTAAACTTTGTTTAATTCACTTCTACCACAATAATACTAAAATCCTTGGATTCTTGGAAGAAAAAGAAAAAACATGGATATGAATTTGTTTTATAAATTAGATACTATTGAAAAGACCAACTGCACTGCAAAAACATCTTACCAAGTGAAAATATCTTGAATATAGTCAAATCTATGTAGTATTTCCTATTATAAGATTGGCATACATCAAATATAAGCTTATTAAACGTTTTTTGAGTTTATAATGTAAAATTATTAAACTTAACTTTATTGTTACTCATTTTAAGCTTGACTTTCTTATTCTCTTGGCAGATAATTCTGCTAATTTTAAGCATTTATTTCAAGAACAGTGTAAAATTATCTGCTAATAGAATAAGAAAATGTAAAGCTTAGAACGTCTGAAAAGAAGTTTAGTAATCTTATAGTTGGTGTATGGTAATCTTATAAGAGGAAATACTAAATAAATGTGACTATATTCAAGATATTTTCACTTGGTAAGATGTCATTCCTTGCAGTGTGTGCCATTTTCCTGCCTTTCTTTCATTCGGTTAATTGAATACATAAAGAAAGCGCTTTAATAAAGTGATGCAATCTGCAATTTAGCTAGCCTGACTACATTTCAGAATAATTATGATCCATTTTGATCTGCATATTGTTTTACAGGCTATCCTATTGATATAGAAACTGAGTGAATCTACAATATGACAGTATAATCTTACAGTCTTTACATTTCTTCATTTATGTAATTATGCAATCAGGTCCACTAACCTGATAACTACGGTAAGTGAGTTTCTAAGGTCTCTCAACAGTTCTCGTCAACTCCTACATCATTTACTTTGCTCTGTAGGTGGCGCTGAGAGAGATAGCGACTGAGTGTGTCCACCTCATGGCTAAGTTGTTCGATGTGCAGCAGTAGCCTGTGATTTTCCTCCTGAAGCTCCAAGGCCTTTTGCTGTGTGAGCTGGATACGCCGGCGTGCTTTATCCCGGCTCTTCCTCACAGCGATGTTGTTGCGCTCACGCCTCAGCCGGTATTCCATGGTGTTCTTACTCAGGCCTCTTTTCTGCCCTGGCTGCCGAAAAGTGGACGGAGGAGGAGGAAGAAGGAACTGAGAAAACTCCTTTACCGTGTTGCAAAGTTCACAGAAGAGGTAGAACGAACACAAAAGCAATATGATCACTTGACTTGCAGTAAATACTATAAAGCAATATTGCATCAAATCAGTGGGAACAAACAAAAAAAGCTTGCATAATAACATTTCTTGTACCTGTTGGATAACGTGACTCTGCTGTGTTGGTCTTTCAATTGTTGAGTTTGAACAAGCAGAAAAGGGCAAATACGCCATGCCCATCATTGGCTCTCCGCTCCTATCACTTGTCCTGGACAGTCCCTGAGACCCCATCGAATAGCCATATGGTCCTTCTTCCATCTGGGGAATGTGACTGGGCAGGCTACTGGAAGATGAAGTGGTGGAATCAGGAGCCAAGGCCAAGGTGTTGCTGACCAGTGAGGAGCACGAATGATTATTGGATGAGAATATGTGAGCAGTAGAACGACTGTGTGAGATTGACATCTAAGTGGACAAGAATTGATAAATAAGCAAAAGTGTTTCTATGTTCATTAGTAGCTAGAAAAATAAAAATATTTTAAGTCAAATTTAGTCATGTTAAGATGGCAGTACTTCCTCAATCCAGGTACGTAAACGCAAAAATTCAAATGATATTAGCTGGCTTTCATAGTCTCTATTGGAGAGAAAAGACAGTAAAATAGAGGTTTGAAAAGAACTCACCCTTACTTTGCCTTCTTCTGTGTCCGTTTTGCTCCACGCTTGCACCCAAACTACACTGTTCTGTCCAAAAAATCCGTTATAATACAGGTACTCAAGAGATCATGACACCATCATTTCCTCTGTCACAACCCCCTTCTCTGTCTCCCTCTCTCTTTGCCTCACACATTGGCTTTTTTAATTTCACTGACTTTCCAGGGGATAAATGTAAATTATTATCTCAGATTCTCCATATAATATTATTTTAATAATAATAATGTATCTAATAGTCTATTATTATTCAGGAATACAAAAACAAAACAGGGAAAACATGTAAATGTCTTAATTATATTTATTATTATATTTAAGCCAAATATGTCTGTGCTCTGATATCCATTTTTTAAAACTGTTTTTGTTGTTAAATATTATAGTTTCTCAATCAGTATGACCCAAAATGGATAAAACATGTGAGGTTGAGTGCCCAAACTGCAGACATACTAGTTGGAGAAATAATAATAATAATAATAATAATAATAATAATAATAATACATTTATTTGTCCATATTTATCAAAACTATTTATTTATGATTCATAATTTTCACTGGTCCATAGAACTATCTGTATTAGGATATAAATGGCAAACCTGTTCGTAGACCTGCAACACAACTCGGAGAAAAAGGTCAGAGAAAGGATGAAAGGTAAACCAGGGAGCAAGATTTCTTGATGGACAGAACCAGTCAGTGATGGATGGACACTCAAACAGTAGAGTGACAAAACTGAACTGAATAACTCACAAACCTGGGCATGGATATTATCTTCTTAAATAACTACATTTCAGTAATCTAGTGATTTTTAAAAATTGTCTATCTCAGTTTAAATAGCATAGGAGTAGCTCTGACTTTTCTCTACCCTGAATGGATAATTGGGTCATTGACAAGAGCCAAAAAAAACCAACCCCAAACTGACATTTGTCTGCTCTTAAAATGTATGATAGCGCTTCTGTTCTTCTCAGGGACGAGTCAATGTTTAACTTGTTCCTCATTTGTTTGATATTTGCTCAGCAACGTCTTAAGCTTTTATGATTAAATTCTGTTTTCTGTTCACACACACACACACACATATATATATATATATATATATATATATATATATATATATATATATATATATATATATATATAACCATTTATTGCATGGTGGTTGTTTTATATATTTTAGCCAACAAGCAGACAAACTTTTAAAAAATAAACAAATAAATAAATCACACACCCTTCAACAGTTCTACAGATTGCTTGGTCTTTTATTCAACAGCCACAAAACATTTACACCATTTCCTGTAAAAGAAATGAGAAGACATGTAAGTAAAGGGAAGTAGACATCAATACTCCACAGAAAAAGAAATCACTATTGTTAACTGTGTATACTTTTGGCATCAAGAAAGTTTAAAACCTCAAAGGTTTAAAACCTCAATCAGAACATGCCATAATAATACAGTGAAACTAGTAATAAAATCTGTATTTAAACAAACTGTAATGTTTATTTTGTTTTTGGTTTACTACAGATCCTTAAAAACATATGTTAGCCAACAACAGAGGAAAGAGAAAACCTACAGAATACAGCCAGTCACTGAAGGCAGACACGCGAGTGAAGACAGTTGGTTTGCTGTACAGATTGCAGTTTACAGCAGAGCCAAAGCTGACTACACCATGAACCTTCCAATAGCCATCACTGAAGCAGTTCAGAGGTCCACCAGAATCACCCTGAAATGTTCAAATGGCCCACAGGGCAGAAATGAATTACAAATATTATGAAACTGAATTGTCAAAGTTGGGAAAATATCTGTACCTGGCAACCAGAGGTCAAACCATCTCCTCCAGCACACACCATGGTTTTCTTGACCGCACTGCCCCACCATTCAGGAGTGGAGCACACAGTGTAGTCCACCACACCGATGGGTGCCTCCTGCAGGACGTCTGGCATATAACCACCAGCTGAGGACGGTAATGTGAAACGACAACCAGTCAGATATTAAAAATTTTTTAAAACATTCTATAATTTACACAATGGGACTTCTGCTCTGAGATTGTTGAATCATTGAAGATGGCTTGATTCAACAAGCTCCTGGTTATGGGTAGGGTGGGGGTGTTTTACAAGAGGGGACCATATTGCATGTAGAAGCAATATGCATGTGCATGTGAAAATATGTAATATGCATGTGAAAAAATTTCAGCGATGTTTTAATTCAAAGTTAAAATCTAAATAATAAAAGTACAAAAAATGGGAAAATTACTATATATTAATATATTTCACAAACAAAAGTAACACACTTTAAGTAATAAAATGTAACATTACAAAATTTTCTATTAATACTATCTAAAGTATCAGGGGGTACTTAAGGCAAATAGTTTGGGCTGAAGGGGTTCAGCTGTCCAAAGGTTTGGGAACCGAAAGTTTAATTGGTCTGGAGCAGAAGCATCAGGAACATGGATCTCAGCTTGATTAAGGAACATGATTAAACAAAATTATTGTGGAAAACCTTTTTATACTTACAAGCCAGAAGTCCCCATCCCGTAATATAGCATGTAAAGCCATTGGGCAGAACTTGACCACTATAAGGCAGCTCTGCAATGGCTACATAACCATTGTCGTAGCCCGAAGAGTCCAACTTCATCAAGGCAATATCATTTCTGATGGGAATACAATACATAATAAAAGTATATAACATGCAATATAGGGTATTAAACATGACACAACATGCAATTATAGTAACATAATCCACAACAAGGTGGTGTGATGCTTCACATTAGGCCATGAAGTGGATTATTTTCCTATAACAGCATGTCCTTAAGCATTTTATAATTATTATACCACAGCGACAAATCGTGCTTTTTAACAATTTATAGTTACATTGTGGAACATCTTTGCAGCAAGTTAGTAACTGTTATGACCTATATCAGCTATAAACATTTATTTCTTCACCAGTCTCCCTTTTTTAATCCCTTGAAGCAATAAAAGAAAAAATTCAGTTTGTCATATTATGGAAAAAACGCAAATAGACAAGTCTTGAAGGCAAGACACCCGGGACTTGTTAAATAAAGACAATTTTTAAAAAATAAATGTATTTTTAATCCCTGTGAATAAGTTGTTACTAGAGAAACAATTATGCATTAGAATGAACACCAATCAGGACTGCAGATTCACTCACCATCTTCAAGAAACAGCTAAAGACCCACCTCTTTCGTCAACAATTAACCATCTCATAAATAAAAAAAAATAATAAAAATTTGCACTTACACCTCTACTCTGCGCATGTTGCTTCTTCTGGTACTCAATTAATAGATCTTGTATAGTAGCACTACTTGTATTGTTCTCTGCTTGATATCACTTTGCTTGTATCTCACATGTGTAAGTCGCTTTGGATAAAAGCATCTGCTAAGTGAATAAATGTAATGTAAATGTAATGAACACATTAAAATAAATCTATAATTTGATCTACAGTTGGAACTATTGTCAGAGCTGCTGTTACAGAAATCTAAATCAACAACTTTTATCTAATCAGATTCGAGAATTTATCACAGTTTGCTTAATACAGCATATATGAGATAAATAAAAATATAAAAACTTTAAAGTTGAACCCTGTTGCAAGATCTCCAGTCCAGCCAGGATGAATTTTAATCCATGTCACACCAAGAACCTGCTCACGGCCTTCGGGCTTACTGAGGTCATACTCCCCCAAAACCACACGATATTTCTTGACGTCCAAACTGTGAGAGGAATAAATTCGTTTTTTGTGCTTATATGTTCCAGAATAATTTAACAGTGCTATTTAGTATGAGTATTTACACATAAAATATGCAAATTTCATTTTTAAAACTAGAAACACACAGAACCGAATATAGAAATGTCAATGCCATGTTAAATTCAACTTGAAAATTTTATATCTGTGCTCAAATAAATGTATTTTTGTGCTCATATGCCCATAATCATTTTATAGTGCTATGTTCGTATGAGCATTTACACATGAAAGTAGTTTGCACACTACATTTTATTTTAGAATAGAAACACACACAGAATTTAGTATTAGATGGAAGAGAGAAAAGGCCTCACTCGAGGATACAGTGGGCTGCGGTCATCACGTAATTGGCACCAATAAGGCTTCCTCCGCAAATGTGAGCAAAGTCACCGGTGTTCCAGTGATCATTCTGCAGAGATATCTGCAAAGGGCCAAAACAGGATATAACAATAATATTACAATATACAAAAATATAATTAGCTTGGTAACACACTCTTGCTTTTGGACCCTGAACAGACATATACGTAACTATGACTAATGGGTATTAGGAAAATCTAAAAAAAAATATATGAATATCTTAGTTGGTTAGTTTTGCCATTTCTAGTATGTGATTACCTGCCATTTCCATGTATTTGGGCGTGCATTGGACCCACCTACAACCTTCCCACTCTGTCCCTCATTCTCCACTGCCTGTTGAGGTAGAACAGTGGCAGAGATAAGACCTGCAAACCACAAATTCATTCACAGATATTAAGCAGAAGGCTGAAATAATAAAGCAGAACCAAATGAAAATCATTAAACAATTGCACGTGCACTAAAATAACTACACAGCTAAAGAAACTACATTCTCTGTATGGAAAGCATGAAAAACGTAAGAGTGTATATGTATTACCAATACAAGTCAAGAGAACTGCAAGGTGCATCATGCTGGATTGCAAATGATTTCCTTCAAAAATGACTTCATATTTATACACCTGATGGGAGTCCAGGTGTCTGACACAGGCAAGGGTTATTTACACTAGAGTGTGTTAAGATTGTGATTTAAAAAAAGGAAGAAAGGTACATGGTATCTTTCTGAAGTGTTCAAAACACGCAGATTCAAGGCTGTGAAACAGAGCAGGTGGACCTAGATTTTTTTATTTTTTTATTTTTTTATTTTAAGCACAAATGCTGTATCATTATTATTAACAGAAAACAGTTCATGGAGGAAGTGGGCTGGTAACAGAAATGAGAAATAAATAGACTGGTTAGAAACTTTTAGAAACGTAGGAACATTTACAGGTACAATTAAATATTTAAATAATTTTTTTTGTACACTCCAGTACACATTCATGCAGGTGTGATAAATTTGGTGTCATCGCTCTCACACTCCCTCATACTGGTCACTGGAAGCTCAACATGGCACCTCATGGCAAAGAACTCTCTGAGGATCTGAAAAAAAGAATTGTTGCTCTACATAAAGATGGCCTAGGCTATAAGAAGATTGCAAAAACCCTGACACTGAGCTGCAGCATGGTGGCCAAGACCATACAGCGGTTTAACAGGACAGGTTCCACTCAGAACAGGTCTCGCCATGGTCGACCAAAGAAGTTGAGTGCACGTGCTCAGTGTCATATCCAGAGGTTGTCTTTGGGAAATAGACGTATGAGTTCTGCCAGCATTGCTGCAGAGGTTGAAGGGGTGGGGGTCATCCTGTCAGTGCTCAGACTATACACCGCACACTGCATCAAATTGGAGCCCAAACACATCTCCAAGATGACCACTGCCTTGCTAAAGAAGCTGAGGGTGAAGGTGATGGACTGGCCAAGCATGTCTCCAGACCTAAACCC
>JAFFST010045115.1:3603-31262 GCA_022414735.1 Noturus placidus | reverse complement strand
TGGGTATCTAAAGATCAATCTCTATATACAGTGTATATTATTAAGAGTCCTGCACAGATTGATTTAAATTTCCCAGTGAAGTGGAGATACAGACTACGACACAGATATTTGGATCGCAAACTCATTTATTACGAGTACAAACACTTCTGTACAATTACGGATACTTTCACACGTACATGATATGACGACAGAAAACTTTAGATAAGACACGAACAGTCAGATTACATTTCCTTCCTCATAAAAAAGAGACAGGAAAGAGTGATGAAATTGAAATAAACAGCACAAGATCACTTAAGAGATCACATTTTCATGCTGGTGTTATAGAGAGAGAGCATGTTCATGTTCTCTCTCTCTCTCTCTCTCTCTCTCTCTTTTTTAATAGTTTGTTGAGAAACTGTGGCAGGAATTGAAGGTTTCGCTGACCTCTCTTTGTTTGACAGTTCAGATATTTTCCAGAATGTACTAAAAAACAACAACAACAATGTATTTAAAGTGTGATGTGTGGCAAAGAGCTTCTCTACAGTAATATAGAAAGATTTTTATGAGAGACTTCATAGAGCTGATATGAAACTTTCTGTCCTCTTACGTAATAAAGCACTGTATAGCATGATGTTATAGGAAGATCATCAACGACAGGATGATGTGAAAACAGCTGGTCATTTTAACCTGTCGTCTGTCCTGTAAATGTTGGAAAACTTAGAAAAAAACAACAACAACAAAGCACTGACACTAGAGACTTCCGTTAAATAAACGTTAAATAGAACTTTTTTACTCTCAAGTTCTTTAGAGATCCATATATTTGCTGGTGCTTGAAAGAACCCAGAAAAGATTCTTCACAGAAGTGCCACAAGGAACCATGTTATCATAAATTTTTTTTTTTTTAAACATTGTGCTTTAAGGAACCAAAGTACGATTCTTAAGAGTGATGCCTGCAAGGAGAACCTTTTCCAGTCCCACAACGTCGGGTTCACTTTAAACCAGTAAAGTGATGACACCTTGAAAAACCGACACACTGAAGAACCTATAACAAACCACAAAGAACATCCTTAATCTCCAAAGAACCATACAGTTCCACTCAAGAACCCTATACAATGAAAAATAGTTTATGATAAGAAGAAGGTTCTTTGCAGAACCTACAGTATGGTGCTCTAAAGAACCATTGAAGAACCGTTAATTATTTATTTTAACCCGTTCATTTATGTGGAGTGCCACTGTACAAGTCTCCCTGAACGAGCTGCTGCAATAGAAACGATAACGCATTAGAACGAGAGCATTAATCACTACTGCAATTCTTCAGAAAATCCAACCAGTAGCTGACGCATTCATTCTGAAATGTTTATTAATAATATTTCATGATTTAAGAACTGTTTAGGGGGAAATTTTACATCACGTACTATAGACCTACACTCGTACCATTGGAAAAAGCCAAATTATTTATTTAAGTGTTTATTTAATTTATTTAATTTTGTATTTGACATAAATACAGGAAGGTTGTTTGTTTAAAAAGCAAGTCTGGAAAGAAGAACCTTTCGTGGTAGATCAACCGATTTGCAGTTTCTTAGTTTTTCATTAGGGTTTAATCACCGTTGTTTAAATAACAGAGAACAGTATTTAAATAAGGAAAGCTAAAATGTGCCTGGAACTTAACTGTTTAGATCGTAATGAAACTGTAAACGAGTGCTTTACTAAAGGCCAACACATTTGAAGCGTAAAGCGGAGCATTTTAATAACATACAGAGCACTCGTATTAATAAAACATTTCATGCTGTGCTTTTATATGAGAATACTCAGGGACTGTGTAAAGTGGAGTTACAGGTACTTCTCAGAAGTTGATGCTTTTCCCATAACACATGTCCTGAAGTGTTTCATGTCTCTTAAATCACAGCAATATAACAACGATTGCAATATTTTATTTATTAAAGAATGATGCGTTATACTTAAAATTTTTTTTTTTAAATGTATCCGTTTATAGTTGCATTTGGTTTTGTGGAACATCTTGCGAAACAAAATGCAGTAGTTTCTGTTTGTCTTGAAGTTAGTACGACAGTAAAAACCCCCGACCTCGTGTGAACGAGAAAAGCATAAAGTAAAGCGTAAAAAAGTACAGATTTTACATCCGATTGTTACACGACGCTGACACTAGAGACTCCTTACGAAAATATTTAACATCTCTTTATAGAAAACTTCACCATATCGACAATTACATATGAGTTTTTAAATCCGTTTTTATTTTATTTATTTATTTTTTTGGAAAAACGATAACGTATTAAAATACACTGAGCGCAAAAACACTGAGCTTTATTCCTTTTTTTTTTTTTTGATTCCCCCCCCCCCCCACAATAAATATAATGTAGCGTTGTGTAAGCACAGCCGTTCTTAGACCTTTCATGCGCTTGTACTCATTATTCCAGGCCTTCTGCTTTAAATAACGATAAATTAAAGCCAGTCGCGCTTTTGTCCTGAGTTTGACAGCCCTGTGCAATACAAAGCACATCTTCAATACTTGCAGAGAAATGAAGGGAATTGTTTAATTAAAAACAACTTAAAACCCCCCAGAAGAAGAGCACATTTATTGTGCGCTACCTCCACACTGCTGTCATGCATTTAATTACACTTCAAAGCAAGTTTGGTGGAATTTGTATAGAGACTGGATAACGTTGCTGCCTTACAGCTTAAATAGTTTGATCCTGAGCTCAGAGTGATGTCGAGTTTAGGGTTCTCTTACTGTGTCTTTATAGGTCTCCTCTGGGTTCTCCGGTTTTCTCCCACCTCTTAAAAATAAATGATAAATGGTGCCCTTACATAGCACTTTTATCCAAAGAACTTTACACTGTGTCTCATTCACACCAATGGTAACAGAGCTGCCATGTAAAGCACTAACTTGCCATCGGGAGCAACTTGGGGTTCAGTGTCTTGCCCAAGGACACTTCGGTATGTGGAGTCATGTGGGCCGAGAATTGAACCGCTAACCCTATGATTAGTATATTAGTGGCTAACCCGCTTAACCACCTGAGCCATAGCCTCCCTACAAAACCTGCAGATATCTGGATTGACGATACCTCTAGGTGCAAATGTTTTTGTTGGTGCCTTGCAATGGGTTGCCTTCCAGGATGTAAAAGGCTTACAGTGTTAACTTGATTCTAGGAGACCTAAAATATTCCCTGAATATGTAGAACTTAGGAGAAGCGATGAGAAAATCGGTTTATCTGGAGAGTTTATAAACGTTCATTGTGCAAACTTTTTTTGAAATGTAAACTAGTTTGGATTGGTTGGTCCTTTATTAATCCCTGGATCATTCCGTATGTCTATAACTGATGTCTAGAATTCTTCCATTCACATGTTCCAGCTCGCGTATACGGTGAGTTGAAAGCAGGCATTGTGCACTGCCGTGTCTTAAAGATGAAACTCACACGTTATAAACTTTATAACGACGCATTGTATTAATCCTACAGGTCAGGGTTGCAGTCACAGCTGAATCGGGTGTTTCTGCAGGTGAAACATCACGCTCGTTCTTCAGCCGTGTCAACTAGTTCGAAGTCGTAATTAGTTTCTTAATTACAATGCTCTCATGATTTAGATTATTACATGAGAACTACAGAGAAGAAGAAAGTACTGCACAAAGGTCTTGGGCACATGTAAAAAAACGCTGTAATGCCTTTGAAAGAGATCTACTTTTAGAAAATCTCATCTGAAGAACGTTTAAACGGAGATCGACTCGACAAAGGAAGAATTTGCACAAGAAATAATGAGTAATATTAATATGCAGGTATTTATCAGTGATGATCGGCTCAGTATTGCAGACGAGAACGTGTTCTCAACTGACACAACCAGCTTGATCAACAGTATTAATAGCAATCACGTTATTCTGTTAAAAGGTGTGGTGGAGCTGGAGAGTATCCCAGGAACACTGGGAAAAATGAGGGAATACACGCTGGATGAAAATACAGTGCATGTCAGGGCTCTAAACACTTTAATGTGGTGTGGAAGGACCCTGGAGAACTCCTGAGGAACCTTACATGGACACTGGGAGAACTTGCACCGAAACGCCACACAGCTCCGGATTACGCCACATGTGTTCAAGTTTGGGCCATTTACAAAGACCTCAGAAGCTGCAACAATGTATGCGAATAATTTATCATGGCTTATCAATTGCAATAAGACCTAATTGTTCGATTGTTCGCCAGCCGGGTAATATATTCACACAGTGTATGCTCATTAGTGACCTGGTCTCATGCACATTACTGTTTCCTTGCCTAGCAAGAGACATAGACTCTCAAACACATGCATAATGTATATCATTCAAATTGATCAAAAACTCAGCAAATTTATATGCATTTATTTGTCAGATGCTTTTATCCATAGCAACAGGAGAAGAAAGTACTTCACACTGAGCAGTTGGAGTTTGAAAGCCTATCTCAAGGGCACAGCAGTGGCTCTCTACTGTCAAAAGGTGTGACGCGCCAAGCAGACATCTAAAAGCCAACTTCAACCAGGACTGAGTTTTGTGGAAAGTTGCTCTTAAACACAAAGAAAAGGTGACATTCATAGATAAAAGGTACATAAGTACATGCATATACAAGCTGAGAAAAGAGCGGAAATAAATGAGAGCCATTGAACAAGCATGGGGTTATAGCCAATACAACAATCTGGAATGCCCTGAACATGAAAGAATACCACTTGTGTTCTGTCAATCAGCACAGAAAACAACAAACATTGTGAGAGCTGTGAAGAAAACCCCCCAAAAAAACAGTCAGTGACATCACCTGCAACCTCTTGAGGGCAGGAATCTATGAATCTCAATCTAACTTTGGAAGAAGACTTCGAGAACAGAAATATAGAGACTGTACCACAAGATGCAAACCTCTCCTCAGCAGTAAGAATCAGAAAACCAGACTGGAATTCACAAGGAAATACAGAGACAATCCACAAAAAGTTCTGAAACCAAGATGGACCTCTACCAAAGTGACGGAATGGCCGAAGTGTGAAGAAAGAAAGGATCCGCTCGTGATCCAAAACATACAAGCTCATCTGTGAAACATGGTGGAGGTAGCGTCATGGCTTGGGGCTTTGCATGGCTGATTCAGGAACATTCGCACTGATCTTTATTGATGATGGGTATCATAATAATGGTAGCAGTGGAAAAGTGGACTGTTTCAGTTTGGCCCAACTGAGCAACATTTCACCTCCTGAAGAGGAAACTAAACAGAGAAAAACCCCCCAAAACAAACATCTGAAATAAGCTGCAGTGCAAGTCTGGAGGAAGAAGAAGAAGAAGAAGAAGAAGTAGAAGAAGAAGAAGAAGAAGAAGAAGAAGAATGCAACAGTTTGGTGATGTCACTGAGATGCCTGCTTAATGAAGTTATTGCAACCAAATATTAAGTGTTATTTACTTTGAGACTAACCAATAATTTTGCTCACGTACAAATTGGGTGCTCTCAAGGCAGAGGTGTCATGATCATTTTCATCTCAAACCCAAGTGTCTTCAGTGTATAGTAAACAGAACAGAATTGGCCTTGCTGTGTCAGTACTTTCGCAGGGGACGTTAGACTTCATGTCTGTCTATGAGAGAGATTTCTTCACATTCACGTCCATGATTATAATTTCATGATATACCTGAGTGAATCTTCATTTATTTATTTCTTTAATTTTTTATTTTTTACCTGGCTCTCTAAATAAACCAGATACAAAGTCATACACCAAATAATAATGTTACTAATGAGAGTTTGGGCTGCCATTCGCATTTAAGGCTTGCTTTCCGACCTGATGGGCACAACCTTTTAATCTACATCCAGTTAAATGTCCACATTGCGATGCACTTGTTGCTACCACTTACTGTTATGCAAAATATCTCCAGACATACTTCCAGTTTATTTGTCTCCCCCCCTCCTCCTTATTTTCATCCACATTCTGACGATAGAAATGTCACCAGTCTAGCCTATTAACTTAAAGGGCTCATAACATGATTTTTAATGTTTTCCTTCTCTTTGGATGTATAATGTTTGTGCATGTACAGTGGTGTGAAAAAGTGTTTGCCCCCTTCCTCATTTCCTGTTCCTTTGCATGTTTGTCACACTTAAGTGTTTCGGAACATCAAACCAATTTAAACAATAGTCAAGGACAACACAAGTAAACACAAAATGCAATTTGTAAATGAAGTTGTTTATTATTAAAGGTGAAAAAAAATCCAAACCATCATGGCCCTGTGTGAAAAAGTGATTGCCCCCCTTACTATAACTGTGGTTGTCCACACCTGAGTTCAATTTCTCTAGCCACACCCAGGCCTGATTATTGCCACACCTATTCACAATCAAGGCATCACTTAAATAGGAGCTGTAGCTGAAGTTTGCTAAGCTGCCTCGGGTTTTTAAGTGTTTGTTTGTTTGTTGGTGGTCTGACAGAGATGTTGATTGTAGCTGCTGTTGTGACTGTATCTTGAAAACGGTTTATCAGTCAAATCACAAGACTCCAAAGATATATGGCATGAGTACCTGTGTACACACAGAAGCACAGTTTTGCTGGGCGTTGGACTTTTACGTCGTATTTGAAAGGTGAGCGAGTTACAAAATGAGAACTGAGCATTATGAAACTTTCTGCTCAAGTCGTGTTTGCACATGGTTCCAAGTGATCATCTGCATTTTCTCAATCTGAATTGGGCTCAAACTGAAACCGTAGAACCGACAAAATGTTGCTTAGGAGCTTAGAATTGCTGGAGAAGCTTTGGAGGCTAAACTAAGCCAAGGGGCGTTACATTTCTGTAATGGTGTTGAATTAATTCAAGTTATAAATGTTATCTAATGTCTTTCTGTGTAAAAAACTAATTAAGGTAGAAATAGTGTAATGATTGAAAAGATCTATCTTATTATTATGTGTGTATCCATGCATAAAGAATATGTGCTTATATGTGCGTATGTGTGAGAATGTTTTTCAGTTCCTCTCTGTTCCCAGAAAAAACATCTAATCGCACCCGGGTTACTCCTCTCAGCTTCAGCAAAAAGACATCTGGCAGCTCCTGTTTTGAAGGTCACGCCGGAACTCACAGATAACCACATCTTAACTGCATTAGAAATGTGTGTGTGTGTGAAGAACAAAGCTGTTCTGTCTATGTCTTTTTCCCCTCCTTAGAGACGAAACAGCAGAGATTGTAACTAGGGCTTTTCCTCAATAAATGGAAGGAGAATGCAGAGGAACGTCAGAGCATGTAGGGAATTGTCAAATGATCGATTCTCGGCATTCTCTCCTTGCAAGTAAAAAGAGATATATCTGTGTGTCTGATCTGTTTTTCCGTGTTGAGATATTGTGTGTAGATTAAGATTAACCCAACAAATGGCCAATCAGCTGGCCAATCAGGGCACTCTGGGCTTTTCGGAAGGAGGGGCTTTGTAGAAATCAGAGCGTTTAAGGCAGCGTGGGAATAGAGGTACTGCAATAATGTACATTATTTGACAAATAATTTATAATAATTTTTATAAATAATAACCGGGTTTTTTTGTTTACGTTAAAGCATGTTTACCTATTCTGTTACACTCAATAAACAAAAATAATGAACGTTTAAAAAACGTTTTTTTTTTTTTAATGATGATATGACTCATTTAAATAAATCTCCTGCAGATTATGAGCAGTGTTTCCTTAGTGATTGTGAATGACTGCCTGCTATCTTGATCGTAAGTCTCTCGGCAAGCACGACACCTGTGAAGTGTCTTTCATAACACCCATAATCCATTTCCAGTGGGTTTTTGGACAAAATAGAAAAATACCCATTATCAGGTTGAACAGCTGGATGCACACAATGACTGCTGAATACTTTTGGCTCAAATGAAAGCGCTTTAAAATATAGATATATATATATATATATATATATATATATATATATATATATATATATATATATATATATATAAAAGGACCACATGAGCTTCAACAATGGACCTCTTTCCTATTCTGAAATATCTGAATATTTATACACCATCATGCTCCATAATATATATTTAAACACATCCGGGAAAAGAATCTATAAGTGATGAATTAATCATCACTTTAGAATATGATCCCGTTGTATTTATTATATATATTTTCTTTCTAAACTCTAGACTAGATTACTGTAATGCCGTACTGTCTGGATGTTCCAGTAGGAACATAAACACACTCCAGTTAGTCCAGAATGCAGCTGCTAGAGTCCTAACCAGAACCAGAAGATACGACCACATCACCCGGATCTTATAAACACTACATTGACTCCCAGTGAAATCTCACATTGATTATAAAATACTATTATTAACCTATAAAGAACTAAATGGTCTTGCGCCACGGTATCTAACTGACTTTTTCTTTTTCTATGATCCGGCACGACAACTTGGATCAAAAGATGCAGGATATTTGTTGGTACCTGGAATAGCGAAGGGTACAGAAGGGGGAAGAGCTTGCTCAATTGGGATAAAGTTGCACTTTTAATATCTGTTGATATTTCTTTAAAGCTGCTTTGAGACAATGTCTATTGTAAAAAGCGCTATACAAATAAAATTGAAATGAATAAGCTCTCATTAGTTCTCCTTTCTCAGAGTGTTCATCTCATCAGAAGTGATGCCATTTGGCAAACGATGCTCAGAATTTGTTCAGTCTGTTTGCTGAACCCTGAATTTGTGAGTTTTTACTGGTCCAAGCCTGACTCCTAGTCACTGCAATGTGACTGAGCATGTCCAGGTCGTCCTGCTGCGGTTCTGTTTACTGCACAATCCCTTTTGTCGGTTTGGACACCTTGGACCTGGTATCATCCCTGCTGACCGAGCTGCTAAACCTGCAGGTGCCACTTTCTGGCCTCGCTCTGTAGTTGTTCAGGTTACTGTGTCTGCTGTTTGCTGATGGTCTCTCAGCTGATTCACAGTCATGCTATTTGAACGGATCTTCTAAAGGTCCACTCTATATTGACTTTTTAGTCCATGACCTTTTTAAAAAAGTGTAAATAGTTCTGTGGCCTTTTATCAACACAGATAATGTTTATTCATCCCAGGAATACTAATTGGATGGGACACTGCTGCTGGAAAAAAAAGTATAGAGAAACCCGACTTGAGTAAAAGTAAAGACACTCAGCAAAAAGTGAATGTCTAAAAGTATCTACATTTAAACATGCTCAAGTATTCATGAGTACGTATATCTATATTTAATAACCTTGTTGGGATGAATGCTAAGTAGTCATTAGCGATAAAAACAAAACTAGCTAGCAAATTTTTTAGCAAACTTAAATCTAGCTTGCTTCATTCGATGTGCTTCTTTACACGTGATGGAAAATTTTCAAAGGCCAATATTTCTTTTTTTCCATGGGAGGAGCCATGACACCATGTACGAATATTTGCTAAATCCTGCATCTTGCATGGCTTAATCACAGACACGACACAAGCTTGTCCGTGTGTGTGACAGTTGTAAGTTCTTTAACATCTTATAACAATAATAATAATAATAATGGCATTAAATTTTTGTCTTAAATTAGAGTACATTTTGTTAAACTTTCGCAATAACGCTTAAGTAGAGTACAAATCTTCTAAAATGTTACTTAAGTACTGCAACGAAGTGCATTTACTCAAGTATTTTCTCATTTTGATCTTGAAGTCTTTTTTTTGGTCTTGGTTCTGTATTTAATCTTTAGGCATTTGTTTAAAAATAAAATGTAATTACAGCCGCTGAAAGTATGTCCATTAAACATTTTACGTCTGACACCATTATTCAAATGGTATTGATCATATTAGTCCTTTGTCTGCAGGCCTGTTTGATTTCCAAACGTTTATGCATCCAGGAAATTTCTGTCTGTAGATTTAGGTCGAGGTCGAAAAATAATATAATACAATTTAAATGACTGTTACTGCATACTGATCTCTACTGGTCCCAGGCCTGACTCACAGTCATGCCAGTGGGACTGATCTTCTCCAGGTCCTCCATTTGCAGTCCTTTTTGGCTTGCAACTCCTTTCGTCTGAATGGCCATCTCAGATCTGGCATCATCCATGCTGGCAGAGCTGCTGAGCCTGCAACCAGCCCTTTTCTGCCCCTCATCCATGTTGGCTCTGGAGTTCTTTAAGTTACCATCAGTGAATACCCTGTTTCTGGCTCCCAAGGGCATAGAGTTTGAATTCACCACCACCTCTCTCCTGTCTTCCCTGCCTGGTCTATGAACCCTTCTGCTCCCTGTGGGTATGATAAAACAGCAGCAGCAGCACGAATGGGTCCTGCACACGGCCTGGAAGCCTCGCTTGAAGTTCTCGTTGTAGTAGCCATAGATGATTGGGTTAATGCTGGAGTTCGAGAAAGCCAGCCAATGTGCGAACGGGAACACGTAACCTGCGAGGAACTCGAGTTCCTCTTTGTCCAGACCTCCATAGTCCGTCAAGAGAGTGAGGATCCATAAGGGGAGCCAGGAGAGGGTAAAAAGAAGGGCCACTACAATCAACATTTTGATGACCTTGATCTTTTTGTGCGAGATAAGTGGCCTGGCAGCGTTCTGACCCCCGCCACTTTCCTGTTGCTCGTTCACAGAAATGACTGACGTGGTGTAAAGCTTGACGCCGATGCGGCCGTACATCAGCGTGATGATTGTGAGTGGGATGAGGTAGATGTGAGCAAACAGGACCGTTGTGTAGACTTTCCTCATGTGAGGGTTGGTCCAGTTCTCGAAGCAAGACAAGAGTGGATATGTGTGGTTGTAATCCAGGTTATGTACCATGAAGTGATGCTTGACATGCTCCACAGTCAGCGTCGCCGCCGAAGGGCACATAATCACCAATGCCAGCACCCAAATCATCGCTATGGTCACCTTGGCAACTAGCAAGGTCAGTTTGGGCTGGAAAGGGTAGACGATGCAGCGAAACCTAAAAGGAATAATAAGATGCACTCAAGATTAGTTGGAACTGATGTTCTTCTATAACATTCTTATGAATACAGAGAATTGTACCATTCAAAACCCTTGAAAATGATGGTGGCTATTTTCTTATCCCTTAGATGCTTGGTGTGAATGCTACTTCATAGTAAGCAGATAGGAATAGGAAGTAAAAGTAAACACTTCTGGTGTTGACAGTGACAAAGAAATAGAAAAGTTTTAGGGGGAAAATAATTTTTTTTTTACAATAACCTTGGTGCACAAGTGTGCCCACCCTTTAATACTGGAGCGTATGACTGTGCTCTGAATGAACTAATTACATTTACACTCACATTCAAAAGAAATTAAATCATGCAGCTGTCATCATTAAAGTGATTCTGATTATCTCCAAATAAAGATAAGCTGTTTCAGCTTTGTTTCTTCCGACCGCTGAAGCTGAAGAGCTTACAAAACATGTACGTGATCTCGCTGTTAAAAGACATAGATCAGGAGAGGCTTACAAATTAATTTACAAAGCATTAGATGTACTGTGGAACAATGCGAAGTCAGTCATCAACAAATGGAGAAAACGGAGAACCGCAGTGACATCACACAGAACAGGACGTCTCTCCAAACTTCAGGAAAGGGCCAGAAGAAAACTCTTCAAGGAGGCTTTGAAGAGACCTACAGCAACATTAAAGGAGCTGCAGGAATATCTGGAAAGTTCTGGTCACTCGCTGCCTGTGACAGAAATCTCTCATATTCTTTACATGTTTATGGGGTAGGGTGGCTTGAAGGAAGCCCTTTCCAAATTTAAGCTTCCCGAAATCACCCCAAACCATGTCGTAAAATATGTTCTAGTCTAATGAGACCAAGCGTAGAACTTTTTGATCATAACTTTAAAAGATATATTTGGTGCAAAAACAACAGTGAAGCATGCTGGTGGCGGCATCAAACCATGGAGGTGCTTCTCATCAGCTTTGACTGGGGCTCTTGTCAACATGGAGGGAATCATGGATAGCTCCAAAAACTATTTCTGCACAAACCCTGCAGGCCTCTGTTAGACAGCTGAAGATTAAAAAATATATATAAAAAAGTCACTTTCCAGCATGATAACAACCCAAAGCACAGATCCACATCAACAAACGAATGGCTTCAGAAGATGATCAACGTTTTGGAACGGCTCAACCAGAACTCAGATTTAAATCTTATCAAAAAACCCTATGGAATGACTTGAAGAAGTCTGTGCACAGGAGATTCACTCGCAATCTGATAGATCTGGATAGATCATTTCTGCAAGGAAGAGTGAGATAAAATTGCCTAATCTAGACGTGCTAAATTGGTAGACTCTTAGCCAAGAACACTGAGTGCTCTATATCAAGCAGAAGGTGTTTTTAACAAAGTATTAGTTAAGGGGTGTGGATACTAATTAATGGAACAGGTTATTGTAAGTTTTTCCCCCCAAATAAACAACAACAAAAAAAATTTCTACATTTCTTTCATTTGAATTTTGTAGGTTGCTGGATCACATTAAAGATATAAAAAGATCCCATATGGTGTGTTTTGGTAATGTTATAAAGGGTGTGTAGATTTTTCATCTCCGCTGTACGTACCACCGCCAAAATCTGTAATATTTTTACTTTCTCCTTATGCTCCTCTTTGATTTCCGATTTATTCAACACTTTTCACAAGTTGTTTTTAATCAGTAGATAACACGAAAGGGAATAAACACGGTGTAAAAAAAGGAACTTATTATAGACCCTACGAACAAAATCATCCTTTTTTTAATCTTATTGTAAATATTTCTTTTATGTAGATGAAAGCCTTTTGATGATGCAGCTTTCAGATGGAAGGGATGTGTTATATCAGTAAGGTGCAATTATTAGGAGGCGTCATGGCTCCTCATTTCCAGCCCCTTATTATTTTAACATCGAGCAAAACAGGCAGCAAATAAGCATGGCAGGACAAACCTGTCTACGGCGATGGCCACTAGAGTGAAGATGGAGGCTGCGACGGACATTCCCTGCACCAAACCGCTCATCTTGCACACCGTGTTCGAGAAGGGCCAACCTGAGGGAAACGAAACAAGAAACTGTATCACGAGACACGAAGGGTGGATGTTGTTTCCTGAGAATACGGATCTGCTTATTTCGATTTTTTCGAAAATATTTTTCTTCCGGAAGTTGTTGTAATCCAGACTATGACGAGGCAGAACCTCGAGGCGTGTGTTCATGCAAGTGCTAGCAAGCAGACAATGAAGACTGCACTCAGGAAGTTCTGCCATGCGTCATCTTATCAGTTCTAATAAAGACTAACTAATAATAGCCAGACACTCGCACGATGATTCACCAGCTGCGGGTCGCTCCGCATTAGATTGTCCGTAATTTTCTGTCTAATACCAAATGGAGTGGTTGTGGTCTTGCTTTTAGCCGAACGCTGCAGTCTTTGCTGACTCAAAGTCTGTATGGTGCTCATTGAAGTTGAAGGTAAGCGGTAGCACGTGCAGAAGATGAAGTTCTGTAACCAGAATGTCGTTAGGTTGAAATATTATGGAAGTATGATTTCACAGTACTTTTTTCCACCCCTGCTTAGCACAACTATTCTGAACGATGAGTTACTTACAAAATTACGGTGAATTACTGTCAGGTTTATAACCCCTGCACACAAAGAATACACTCAGAGAAACGGAGTCAGACACAGAGTATAAGTTTTACTCGCGAGGAGAGTGAGCAGAGACTTCTCAGTTACAATCTCCTACACACTCTGAACAGTCTCTGCGTCTCCTTGCTTTATTGGATTAGGGAGCGCCCTGGCTACATAGTTGTTCTAACAACTCAAGGGTGGGAGTAGGTTTCTGCTGGACTAACATGCACATTCCTTACTGATTACTTTATCTCACTACAAGGTTTCTGTCTGCAAGCACAAGAGCGAAACAGGTGCTTCTGGTTCCTGTTTTGTACATACATTGTCAACAGCATTAACCAAACAGAAAATTCTGTTCTCCTTTCTCACACAGTATTGCTATTGTCCGCAACGCACAAACGTATATCTTTACAATAAGCATACATGAGATAACTAATATCATAAGGCAGCATATTTGGCTCTAACATACATATATGAAATAGCATTCTTATTTACATTTAATCCATCAATTACGGTGAATTACGGGTTACGTGAATTACGGTAACGAAAAACAATACCCTAAAAAGTCAAGAACTTTGGAAATAACAGTTAGTAGGTCATTATAAACGGCTTTAAAAAGAACGTCCACTTATAACCCTAACCCTAGGAATGATAATTAGTCATAACCATGGTGAAATAAAGTTCTCATCAAAGTTTATACCGCCGCGTTCTTTCCACCATTCTTGTGCCCTTTAATTGCTTTGAAAAGTTTGAAAAATGAAAGTTTCTTTGCGTTATCACACAATACGTATCAACCGTCTGATATTTCCTGTTACAGTGCAAGACAGATAACGGTTCTTATGGAAAATGTATGCAAATTTCTTTTCATTTTTGTTTAATGTGCGTAAATTTGCAGACTCGAGGAAACCAAAAAGGTTTTGGAGGATAATGAGTCTTTATTAATCACATATACATTACAGCATGGTGAAATTGTTGTCTTCACATACACCAGCCTGTCAGGAAGCTGGGGTCAGAGCGCAGGGTCAGCCATAATACAGCGCCCCCAGTGGCAGCTTGGCAGTGTTGGGGCTTGAACCCCCGACCTTTATCAGTAACCCAGAGCCTTAACCGCTAAGCCTCCACTTCCCCCCTTTTATTATGATAATTAAAATGTTTATTTATTTATTTTGATGTGAAGACGTTTCTCTTCAGGGAAAACTGCTTTTACAGAACAGATTGTTGGAAGTTAATTTGTATGTTTTATTCATGAAAAAATGTTTTGTGTGTAATTTTTCCTGTATAATCTATCATGAACTCTGTCTGTAGGGGGCGCACGGTGGCTAAGTGGTTAGCACGTTCACACCTCCAGGGTCCAGGGTTCAAGTCCCACCGTGGTCCTGTGTGTGTGGAGTTTGCATGTTCTCCCCGTGCTGCGGGGGTTTTCTCCGGGTACTCCGGTTTCCTCCCCCAGTCCAAAGACATGCATGGTAGGCTGATTGGCGTGTCTAAAGTGTCCGTAGTGTATGAATGGGTGTGGGAATGTGTATGTGATTGTGCCCTGTGATGGACCTGCGATGGACGCTGCACCCTGCCTTGTGCCCGATGCTCCCTGGAATAGACTCCAGGTTCCCCGTGACCCTGATAAAGGAGTAAGCGGTAGAGGATGGATGGATGAATGAACTCTGTCTGTAACTTTAGACTTTAAAAAGAAAAAAACATAGTCTGTAATAAGTTTCTAAATTGAGCTAAAAAAAAAAAAAAGACTGCATAATTTCATAATTTCAACTTTTTTTTGTTTTGTTTTGTTCTGAATTAAAAAAAAACAGGGTTAGGATTAGGGTAGGGTAGGGTGGGGTGGGGGGTGTTATACAAATTTAAAATATTTTTACGATGTAATGATGCCTTCAACGAAAGCTTGGAATTTCCGAATTTTGGACTAGGAAAAAAAAGCACTTTTTTACTTAGTTTTGCTGTACAGTACTACAGTGTACTACAGTATATACCAGTATTTGAATCAAGCATGTTTGCTTGTTAAATCTATAACACTCACTATGCAGTTCGCCGTTTCAAGGAGGAAAATATTCATCACTCATTGCTGATGTTTGGTGTCTGGATTGTTGCTAACAAAATCTGGACATGGGAGGAATCCATGTCTTTGTTTTTCACTTTTGTTGCGTTGAGGTAAAATATGAAGTAAGTCTGAATGCAGTCCCTGAGTATTAGTATAGTATAGGGCGTAGTATAGTATAGTATAGTATAGTAGAGTATAGGGTGGCTGTGGCTCAGTCGGTAGAGCGGGTTGTCCACTAATCCACTTACCGTGGGGTTGGCGGTTCTACTCCCGGCCCGGGTGATCCCATGCTGAAGTGTCCTTGGGCAAGACACTGAACCCTAAGTTCCCCCCAATGGCAAGCTAGCACCTTGCATGGCAGCTCTGCTACCATTGGTGTGTGAATGTGCTCTCATTAGTAAGTCACTTGTAAATGTAAAAATGTAAAAATGATATTTCTGTAAAGCTGCTTTGAGACAATGTACCATTGTAAAAAGCGCTATACAAATTGATAAATAATTATTAGAGATAGAGTATGGTAATCTTTCTGCTTTTCATCTATTCATGTGCAATCTCTCTGAAGCGCTTTGCCCTTGAATTGGTTTGATGAGTCGCACTTTTTAGGATAACGGTGTTGATGTTCTTCGCACAGCTGACACAAAGCAGGAAGTGACACCTGCAGTTTGCCGATTTTCTCTGTCTCACATTCTCTCACTTTATATTTACAATTTAAGTTCTCCATGAGTTCACACAATGGTAGAAAGCATCTTTAAAATATATTAACGGAGCACGTTTCCCTTTGAACAGGTATGATACGATTCTTGAATCTAAGGGGTCGGTGTAATTTTAATGATTATTGTTCTATTTCAGTATAACACAGTGGGATTTTTTGTTGTAGTTGTAATTAATTAAGTTTGATTGTAATGTAACGTGTAGGATTATTTGCAAAATGTTACCTGTGATAAGATTATCCACCAGCGTAGTCGGGATGCAGAAAACCCCCACCAGGAGATCACTCACAGCCAGATTAAAGATGAACAGGTTGGTGACTGTTCTCATGCGCCGGTTTTCCAGCACGATGAGACACACCAGGCCGTTTCCCACCATGCAGAGCAAGAAGATAAAGAGGTAGGCCACGGTTAGGCTGGCTGCTACGGGCAGGGAGTGCTGGTAGTACGGGTAGTAGGTGATGCTGGTGAAGTTGATGGTGTTGCTGGTGGAGATGTTTAGGAGGCTTGAATTCGTTTGGAGATCGGATAGCACCTCAGTTAAAGGCATGCCGTCCCAGATATCCAGAGAAGTCATCACTGTGTGTGTACCAGGCAAGACCTGACAACACACACAGAAACAGAGCATTCAATACAAATAAATATATAACTCCGCCAGGACTATTAAGAATGTTTGCTTTGGTGTGGAAATTTGTACAGACTGAAGTGGAGACACATTGTTCTCGGAAGAACTCCTGCCCTGATGTTGGAATCAGTCATGTTGTAGTGATTGCAGAACAATGTCATAGCTCTTCGATAAGACTAGGACCAGTACATAAGTAGTTCTAATAGACATTTGATTTAGCTTGTTACGCAAGTCATCCAAAAACTCACTGGCTTTATAGACGGGGCTATTCACAAAATCTTCAATCTTACTGACAACATTTTTCTTATACTAGTGTCTTGTTGTTGTTGTTGTTGTTGTTGTTGTTGTTATCTGCTACCAGATTTAGTTTGGAGCATAGAAAAAAAACGTTAACATCATGGTTGAAGGCCTTTTGATCCCCTATTATGGTTCATATCCATCCATCCATCCATCCATCCATCTTCTTCCGCTTACTTCTTTATCAGGGTCACGGGGAACCTGGAGCCTATCCCAGGAGGCATCGGGCACAAGGCGACGTACACCCTGGACATGGTGCCAATCCATCGCAGGGCACTATGGTTCATATCATATCTTATAATGTTTAGTTTGATTAATAAGTGTTAAAATAATCATTTATTATACTGGATTCCTCATTAAATTTGTTTTCTTCCTGTTTTGATATTGCGAGGTTGCAACTTATAATTTATTAAGGCAAGTTGAACTAAAGTGCATGTGTTCTTTCCGAGGAAAATAAACAAGAAGGAAAGTACAGTCCAGGTCATAAGTTTCCATACGCCGTGCAGAATCTGCAAAATGTCAATCTTTTTTTTTAATAAGAAAGACCAGAAAAATTGCATGTTGTTGTTTATTTAGTCCCGCCCTGAATATTTCACCTCACAGATGTTTACATATTAATCCACACGACACTTTAATAACTGAATTTACACAAATGAACCAGCTCAAATCTTTACACATGCTCGGTTATTAACCCCGTGTGTCGTAACCTGGACGATCAGGGACACAGTGTGTTTATGTTCTGTGAGAGTTCTTCACGAGATCCTTGTTTGTCCAGAGCACTTAACCTGCCCACTGTGCTTCAGGAAAGTCCTCCAGGTCCTGCACATTCTTTACTTTTCTGGAATCTTCTGCATATTTTAGTCCTTTCCATCAGTGACTATATGATGTTCAGATCCGTCTTTTCACACCGAGGATGACTGAGGGACTCGTACACGACTATTACACATGGTGCAAACATTCACTGATAGATTGAGATCCAGGGGAGTGTAAACTTTTGAACAGGATGATCAGTGTAAATTGGTATTAGTTTGTTTAAAGATCTTATTTTTGTTATTTAGCACAGCCTTTCAGAAATTACATAAGACATTTACATGTTTCCCAGAAGACAAAAATGTTTTCCAGAAGACAAAAGTTTACACCCCCCATGGCCTTTAATGCATCATGTTGCCTTCTTGCACGTCAGTGAATTGTACACTATATATTTATGCTAAATAGCTCATTCTGGGCAGCCTGAACTGGGTCCTATATGTAGAGCTAATCCAGGAATATATTTCACCATGAGCCGAGGAACACGGACACAAACCCACCTCGGGTCTTCTACTCAGCTCTGACCTTGTTAGATCTGTTGCAATAAATAAAACAGAGCAAATCCCACTTGACCGACAGCAATGTAGACTTACGTGAAGGTTGGGAAGGAACTACAACACACGAGAGCAAAACTAAAAAGAAAGGATTACAGATGTCCTCCAGGGGTTTGTTTGAGTTGAATCTGCCACCATGATAGGAAAAGTTAGACGTGCTTAACAGCTAAAGTCTATCGCAACACACCGATCTGAGAACGCAGAAACAATTGAAAGCTGCAATCTTCTTCCTGGAATGATAATTGACCTATTATGGTTTTCCTTTCAGTGGGAGTAATCACATCGCTGACATTTCACACACGCCTGGATAAACAACACAGACGGATGATCATTAAGATTTTTGGTGGTTCAGTGGTGATGAAGAAATCGTCTCTCTCTCTCTCTCTCACTCTAAGAGATTCCTGAAAGGTTGTCCTTATTAACAGATTAATGAGCACCAACATCTAAAGGCTGACAATAACCACATCAATACTTAATATATTGAAAATAGAAATAAAAAGTCAACACAGCTATCGAATTCACCATGCAGCCATACATCCAATGACATCACCGACTGTCTTTCCCTTGAGCTTCGCAAATACTAAAATACTAGCATGGTGATCGCAATCGTTGCTTCAGATACTCTGTAATTTATGACTGGTTTGAGAATATATATATATATATAAAATATGGCCAGCTGTGGCTCAGGTGTTAGAGCGGGTTGTCCACTAATTGGTTCGATTCTCGGCCGCATGACTCCGCATGACTCCGCATGCCGAAGTGTCCTTTGGCAAGACACTGAACTCCAAGTGGCCCCCGATGGCAAGTTAGCGCCTTGTATGGCAACTCTGCTACCATTGGTGTGTGTGTGTGTGAATGGGTGAATGAAACACAGTGTAAAACGCTTTGTAGAACCGCTAAGGTTAAAAAAGTGCTATATAAATGCAGCCCATTTACCATATATAAAGTTCTGTTTTCCTTTTCCGTGTCTCTTAACCTGAAGTAAACGCAAGCATTCTACATTGGAAAAATGAGAGAACTTTCCATTTCGACTCCACTGAACTTCAATTTATTTATTTAATTTGCGGTTAATGAATTCACGTGAATAGCCAAAAAACAATACAAACAGATTAGAAATAAGGCCATGAAAATAAACCTAAGTTGAGGTTTGTAGCAGCCTGACTGCTACGTGATTCTTTATACATCACACCTTTGCTGTTATAATAACCTCTACTCATCCGGGAAGGCTTTCCACTAGATTTTGGGGAGTGGCTGTGGGGATTTGTGTTGAGTCGGTTGAGGAGTTCATCCCTAAGGTGTTCGGTGGGGTTAATTGAGGTCAGAGCTCTGTGCAGGACACTCAAGTTCTTCTACCTTCTTCCAACCTTCACACACCACGTCTTCATGGAGCTCGCTTTGTGCACAGCAGCATCGTCGTGCTGGAACAGGGTTTGGGCTTTATTTATTTATTTATTTATTTATTTAAAAAATCTTCATGAGAGAGAATTAAGTGAGACTGGTCGGGTCTGTTTATAGCTGCTATAACCAGTCCCTCCAGGATTTTGTGTTTTCACGATCACAGAAACGCAAAATCTAGCAAGCTCAGCAAAATTCGGAGGAGCTTGCAGTGTTACTTGCAAAAGCTTGCAGAGCTTGCAAAATTGACGCGGATTTTACGCGGGTTTGGGCTGAGACGTGTCGTGCGACATTGTCACAACGGGCAATTCAGCCACAGTCCTCTCCGATTCACACACGTCAAACAAGAGTAAAGCTGAAAGGTCTCAAATTCCAACAAACATCGTTGTGAAAGGCTTTCGTGCGATCGAGATTTCGAGAAAACTCCGAAAGTTGCATCACATTTTTTTTAAAACACAGCAAAATCGGGCGTTTTCGGCCATGACAACCCTCCCAAAAAACTCGGCACGTGGCGTATAATGTTAGTATGAACATTTTAAAAGTTAAAAAGCATGACGTCATTCATGAATAGATTATAAATTGTACTCGTTGGTGAATTGTCATGGTGTATGTGGAATAACGGCTGTTTTCCATTCTTATCCCACGTAATTACATACTACATACAAGCAATTCCTGCATAAAAGGCATTTTCATGAGAAATTTCCCCATGAGAGCATTTCCACTCCCCTGTATGCAGAGTAATAAATGGTTAACGGTATTGTGAATAATAACATGAATAATGATATTAGAATTAGCACTCATAGCATCTCTTATGATTTATGATTTATGGAATTATATTTGAGTTTGCTGTCTTTCCTCCTTCCTTGGACTCAGAACATCAGAAACAGAGAATCTGGTTCATGTCTAAAAATCTGTTGATTTTTAATTTGGAACGATATTAATAGCATGAATTATATATCTCCTAATTACACCAGCTGTCAGAGTTCCTTCGCAGGATCTCAACAGATTGATGTTTTCTCTTCAAGGACATAATTAAGACTACAGGCACGGCCACACTTTATCCTTTCCACCTTTGTCGCTCTTTACAATGTGAAATGTGTGACTGAGGGGCAGAAAGAAACGGAAAGACGGAGAGAGAAAGCGCAGTTTTTTACACATTCGAGGACTTTTTAAGGTATTAAATATAATGTCCTGCTCACGTAAATCATTCCCTTTGACGTAGGCTGATGGTAAGGTGTCCACAAACTTTTGGCCATATAGCGTAGTGCAGCTATAGGGGTTGTCCATATATTATGTCATCAAGGAGGGGGGGAGGGGGCATGAAGGGTACGATGACATCTGATGACGACGGGGGGGGTTCACGGACGTGATTACGTCATCAATGTATATGCATCTTCCCCATGTTTAGTGTCACCACCGTCACGTTCATCATTTACTTACTGAAATATTTGCAAATTGCCAAAATAACAAACAAACAAACAGAAATACTGACGTTACACGCACATCCTGTGGCTTATTATACGTCAGTATTTTGGTGGTATTTTAAGAAAGTACAAAATAATAGGAGATAATTCCGGACCACACATGGCAGCCCCAGACCCCCTAAAAGTAAAAGTAAAAATGTACATCTAAGATGATGACGTCATCATGGGGGGGGGTAAAGGGGCTGATGACATTAGATGACATGGGGGGGGTTAAAATGGCTGAAAATTTGATGACGTAATATATGGACAACCCCGTACCTCTGTACACGTTACTTAACTCTCAGTACTTAACTTTGCTTGCGGGTTCTTTCACCTCTTCCAGGGACTTGGATTATGCTTTTTGCTTTATAAATAAACCCGCTGCTGAGCTCATACATTTCCATCTTGCTTCAATCAACACAGCGCACTTTAATAACGGTCTGTCCTATGCGTGGCCTCTGAACGCACTTCAAGGAATCCAACGATGGGGTCAAATTGCTGTTTTTGGAACATAACTGCCTGATTGTACGCACACTTTAAGATGGAGTATAATTTATTCATACAAATAACTGTATTCTCTGGATATGTATTTCAGATCTTCTGCTCACAGAGGAGTGTTTGTTGTGCTCTTGTATTTTATATATATATATATATATATTTATATATATGAGTGTGTGCGGGTAATCAATCCACTCCTCTTCATAAAAGTGTACCAGATGGTCTTATCCAGAGAGTGTTAAACATGATGCAGAGTCCAAACCTACCACATGGCGAACTGTTCCAGGGTTACGTAAGTGGTGTGAATCTAGTTTGGGTGCAGGACGATGCACTAGGAACGGACATATGAGAACGATAATATGAGACGATGCATTTCATTAGCATGCATGAAATTACATTGTATACCATATACCATAATTATATACCAAATACCATAATTGCACAACTGCTTATACTATGTATTTTTGGTTACTAAGATGTTTTATGTCTTTTTTGTGTAGCCGATTTTGGTATAGAGCCTCGCCCTGACCCGCCCAGCTCCGCCCAGCTCCGCCCCTTTTCTTCCAGTCAGTGCAAAGCATTCTGAGGGGCAAGTTCTCAGTTAAAAGTACAGTACATGGCAAGGTGTTTTGGGTAATGTAGTTCATGATTTAAAGTTCACGAACCCATGAGTTCTGAATGATTGGTATTGTAAATGGCTGTTCCTCTCCCGCTCTCTCTCTCTCTCCCTCTCCCTTTCTGTCTCTCCCTTTCTGTCTCTCTCTCTCTCTCTGTCCCTCTCTCTCTCTCTGTCTCTCTCCCTCTCTCTCTCCACTTTCTCTCCCTCTCTGTCCCTCTCTCTCCATCCCTCTCTGTCCCTCTCTCTCCACTCTCTGTCTCTCTCTCTCTGTCCCGCTCTCTCCATCCCTCTCTGTCCCTCTCTCTCTCTTTCTGTGTGTCTCTCTCTCTCTTTTTGTCCCCCTCTCTCTCCCTCTCTGTCTCCCGCTTTCTCCCTCTCTCTCTCCCTCTCTGTTCCCCTCTCTGTCCCTCTCTCTCTCCCTCTCTGTCCCTCTCTGTCCCCCTCTCTGTCCCTCACTCTCACTCCCTCTCTGTCCCTCTCTCACATTCCCTCTCTGTCCCTCTCTCTCACTCCCTCTCTGTCCCTCTCTCTCACTCCCTCTCTCTCTCCCTCTCTGTCTCCCTCCCTCTTTCCCTCCGCGTCTCTGCAGCAATGCAGCACACAGAGACAGCAGCTCCTCCCCTCTCCTATCCCAGTTGTGTTTTTTTTTGGCTTGTCTGTCTAAGTGCCTTGAATTTATAGCTAATTAGTCAAAAGACAAATACAGTATCTCACAAAAGTGAGTACACCCCTCACATTTTTATGTTATTAGAGGTTTTATGTTATTAGAGGTTATTAGACACAGATTTGACTGTATTCAACTATACAGTATAGTTGACTTGTGTCTTGCTAACATGCATGACTCATGAGCTACTGACTAATGTAATAAGCTAATAAGGCTAAAGAGGCTAATCATGGCCATACAAGCTAATGCAATGTACTTCATGGAGACACTACAGGTCCAAGTGAACAGTCAAATCTGTGTCTAATAACCTCATCACAATCGCCACCTTGATATGCAAAATAGTTGATTGGAATGCACTGACACAATGTCCCTGTACACAATGAAGGCTGCTGGGTTTTGCTGCAAAAATAATAAGAAAATGTGCCCAGTCAAATTCTCCAGAAAAAAAACGTCTTGTTCTGCAAGATGTTCAATAAAACCTACACTTGTCCTTATTAAACTGCACACCTTCTACCTGACACTACAAAGTGTTTCTTTAAGCAAAGGGTCATCACATCAAACACTGACTTTGTTTCATTTATTACCGTTTACTGCTCTTTATAGTATTTTTTATTGTTATGTAGAAACGTTCAATTTCATTATTCTTGTAGGCATCTACAACATCTCTTTGCATGTGCCTAAGACCTTTGCACAGTACTGTATGTATTTATATCTAGAACTCCCAAATGTCACACGTTATCTCTTTCAAAGCTGAAAGGAAGCTGAAAGGCTAATCCATTTTTAATGTTTACCTGAGAATCAAACCACCAACCCTACAATTAGTGGACAACCCGCTCTACCACCTGATCCACAGCCGCAGCCATATGGTGAGATATCACTCCACCTTCCTCACAGAGTCTCTCTCTCTCTTACATGCCATCTTGCCTTTCCTTCTTTCTTGTTTTCCCCCAGGTACACAGACGCAAACACTACAATTACAGTATTGACAAACCAACCTCCATGTTTCTGTTTTCCGATGACTACAATGAAAGAGTAGGAAAAAAACCAAAACTATTATCTCTTTCAAAAAGAAAAATAACTGCATAAAGCTTGACAATCTCTTTTCTCTCCTGAACCTGAATACCCTGTATGGTATGATCTTTTACGTGCTTTCTCATTCAAAATGTACAGCTCGTTTTCAGCCTCTCCGGGATACCCCATGTCGGTAATTAATATGGGCTTGCAAGCATGAGATTGGTGGTGGTGGTGGGGAGCGCTATGATTTTCATCTGACACGAGAACTTATCCTAATTATACTGCAGTGAACACCTAATTATACATCTCGCTAAACTGGACCATGCTCACTGAACTCTACACAGCCTGAGTCATTATAAAGTATTCATACTTTCTCCAGTTCTCATTTAATTACTGAGGACTAATGTACTAGGACTCATGATTCATTTCAAAGTGAGCGATAGGCTCAGTGACATGCCTCCACCTGTGGCTTTCTCGGGGGTAGACTATCAGGTGTCAGCATCACCCACTGACTTACCAATGGCATCTGTTCATTTCCCTTAGACCAGACTCTAATCAGAAAACCTGGTCAGGAGCGTCACATTTCTTATTATTCATAGAGTTTTGTTTTCCTCTATACCAATTCTTTCTGTGCCTGCTGTGTTCTATTAGTTACCCATCTCTTTGTCTCTATAAACTTTAGGAGAAAAGACCCTGCTTTCTGGACAATACGAAAGAGACATCAACAAACCAGTTGTGGGTCATGGTACATTGTACCTTTCACTGTCACTGTGGTTGCATGTATCTTTTTTCAAACAAGTGTATATTTACTTAGAACTAATCATTGATTTCTAGTCGCAGCTTAATTCTGGTGCAGGGAGTGGTGGTGGGTCAGGAGCCTCTCCTGGGAACAAGGTGGGAATACCCCCTGGATTGGATGCCACTGATGGATCCAGAGACCTTCCTATGTACAAGGCAGAAATACCCCCATGGATGGGAATATGATCTCATCAGGGGAAAAATGAAGTGGGAATATCCAGAGAGGGGTCATTTAGTGTAGCCAATTCACCTACTTGCAGGTTTTTGAAAGGTGAGACAAACCTGAGAACCTGATTAAACCCAAAAGGACCTTAAGGACCACTTTAAAAAAAATAGAAGGGTATGCTATGCTTATGTTTTTAGATGCTACAGTAAATGCTTTGGTGAAATACAGACATAAAGCATTCTTCAGTTTGCGTTGTAGATCCTATGTAAAAGTCACGTCAAGAGACGTACTGTGCTGGTTTGTGTTCTCTCTCTCTCATAGTGTGGTGATGATTAATTAACAAATGCTATTTGGGTTTTTTTAACGATTATTTCCTTCTTTCCAACATTAAATTAGTAAAGAAAGCAAAGAATTGAAAGAAACGTGTCAACCTCATTATTATTACTAATTAATTAAGTAATTTGTTTATCGTTTGATTGGTTGGTTGGATGGTTGTTTGATTTTATTTTGTTACTTATGTTACACCTTGACCCTAGATCAGGGTGGTAACACCCTACAATTACAAGTAGGTACTAAGTGGAAACTGTTCAGGCAGCTAAGAACCCTTCAACTGTCCAAGCAACCTTTGAAGGATCCTCTTCCCCACTACAAGTACAGGAGCTCACCTGTGTGTATTCACCTCCAGGTTACTTAAGTGATTTGTTTGTGCTTTTATGGAGAACAGCATGAGTCAGAGAGAGACAGAACTGATAGAGTCGACACAAACACAAGCACAATATGCTCACCGTGAGCTTGAACTTGGACATAGCCACTGGCTCTCATTTTAAGCAGGTGTCTTAAAATCTGGAAGTTTATTAATACAGTTGCAATCAAAATGATTCACCCCATTGCAAATCAGGTTTATTGTCAAAAGTTACAGACTTTCAGCTGTTTGCGATGAACAAATCAAACGAAAGCGATTGGAATAACAAATCCAAAAGCGATTGTTTTCCTCAAATTCATCTGAAAATGAAACGTATAATGATTTCTCCAGTCTCAAAATTATTCACCCCCCGAAGAGAAACCCTCACAACAGAACAAATATGCAGAACAGGTGTTGTCTCAAGGACTTTAATAATTGCACCAGGAGTGCCTGAGCTGGAACACGTGCAATACCTGAACTTGCTAGAGGCAGGAAATACATGATATACCTGGACGGGGCAGAAAAAGGCAGCCATCAATGGCTGCAAGAAGATTTCTGAGAAAGCAGGGTGTGAAAAACCCTCGAGTGACTGTAATAGACCTGCAGCAAGACTTGGTGGCAACAGGAGGTTTCAGTGAGCACATTAAGGCTCACAGTAGGTCATTAGTGGTGATATTATGGTATTAAGTCCTATGAATTAGATGAAATGAACTTGAGTTTCTCTATTTGAACGTGAAAATGAGCCCTTTGTTCTCAAGATGGACTTTACACATGTATGGATTTATGTCTCAGGGCAGAAACTTCAATATTCAGCTTCCGACGTCACTTTTTTTCAACATCTTATCCCCAGTTTCCTCACCGGCCGACTCCCACTCACCTAACCAATTATTTCCCCTGCCATATGACCACGACCAACCTGACAGTTGAGAGAGCGAGAGAGAGAGGAAGAGAGAGAGAGGAAGAGAGAGACAGCGGCAGAGAGAGAGAGAGAGAGAGAGAGAGAGAGAGAGTGAGAGCGGCAGAGAGAGAGCGAGAGAGAGAGAGAGAGAGCGGCAGAGAGAGAGAGAGAGAGAAAGAGACAGAGAGAGAGAGGCAGAGAGAGAGTGAGAGGCAGAGAGAGAGCGAGAGGCAGAGAGAGAGAGCGAGAGAGAGAGAGAGAGAAGAAGAGAGAGAGCGGCAAAGAGAGAAAGAGCGGCAGAGAGAGAGAGAAAGAGCGGCAGAGAGAGAGAGAGTGAGAGCGAGAGAGAGAGAGAGAACGAGAGAGAGAGAGAGAGAGAGAGAGAGAGAGAGAAAAGAAGAGAGAGAGAGCGACAGAGAGAGAGAGGCAGAGAGAGAGAGGAAGAGCGAGAGAGAGCAGCAGAGAGAGAGGAAGAGACAGAGAGTGAGAGGAAGAGAGAGAGAGAGAGAGAGAGAGGGGAAGAGAGAGTAAGAGAGAGAGAGAGGAAGAGAGAGAGAGAGAACCTGAGGAACCTGAGCCTGAACCTGGTGTTTTCAAACTGCCTTCAACTTCCCTGGAGAATCATATTCATTTATTAACCATATCTGTAAAGTATATTCTGTAAAGTCAATATATACAGTGGTGTGAAAAAGTGTTTGCCCCCTTCCTCATTTCCTGTTCCTTTGCATGTTTGTCACACTTAAGTGTTTCGGAACATCAAACCAATTTAAACAATAGTCAAGGACAACACAAGTAAACACAAAATGCAATTTGTAAATGAAGGTGTTTATTATTAAAGGTGAAAAAAAATCCAAACCATCATGTCCCTGTGTGAAAAAGTGATTGCCCCCCTTTCTATAACTGTGGTTGTCCACACCTGAGTTCAATTTCTCTAGCCACA
>JAFFST010045114.1:6218-19225 GCA_022414735.1 Noturus placidus | reverse complement strand
CACAGGGCCATGATGGTTTGGATTTTTTTTCACCTTTAATAATAAACACCTTCATTTACAAATTGCATTTTGTGTTTACTTGTGTTGTCCTTGACTATTGTTTAAATTGGTTTGATGTTCCGAAACACTTAAGTGTGACAAACATGCAAAGGAACAGGAAATGAGGAAGGGGGCAAGCACTTTTTCACACCACTGTAAGTCTCAATTCATGAGTCACTTAGTGACTCACTAAGAAAAAGGTACAAAAATAATTTTGGAACCTCCATGCATTTCCATACCTAACAATAAGTTCTCTATGCTCATTCACCACTTAAATCTTGTCATTGCTTCTGGAAAAAATTATGCCTGCTCACTGAAAAGACATTTTCAGTGGATGGTACAATCTATCCTCAAATCATTAAATATTTTTTGTTCAAATGGTTGTTTTTGTGGAGAATGTTTCAGGAGTGGTATGAATAAATTTTCTCTGAGGAGGAGTATTAGGAGCTTGACATTCAGATGTCATCTCCCCACAATAATTTCCAGTCTTCTTTTTCCCTGAAATATTTAGTGCTTTACTGTATGTGTCCACAAATTCAACCCTGATTACTAAGCCTTGAAGCTAATCCTAAAATCATTTTCATTATACAGTACCTAGTTATTCATCACAACATTTATATTGCAATAAAACTGCATGTAAATGTGTCTATAGTTTGACTATAGACACATAGTTTGAGGCTAATGGGTATGCATGCCATGACCCCGTTGCTCCATTTTCTGGCCCATTTTTGTCTGAATGTCTTAAAGTTATCAGTACTGGTATTTTACACTGGTCTGCTGCTCTCTTCAAACAGCTGTACAGCTTTCAGTGGTGGACATCTGTAAACTTCCCAAAGAAGAAGGCGCCTGTGCTAAGTTTGTTCTTAAATGGCATTATGACCCCGTCAACAAGAGCTGTACACGATTCTGGTATGGAGGCTGCGGTGGCAACCTGAATCGTTTTGACACACAAAAGGAGTGTGAAAAAGCATGTGGAAAAGCAGGTGAGACATATAACTCTAAAGGACTACCAGAATTGGATGAAATAGAAGGCTAAATAAACTTGATCATAAGCTTTTATTTTACTTTTAATATTAAACATGATTTTGCAATATCCAGAAAGTGATACCTCTCAATTACACAGCTACATTTTCTGAACCTTGTTCTCAAGATTCTAAGCACAGTTCCTAAAACAGGAAAAGTGTTTCTCATAACACCAAACCATTTGTCCCACACAACTTGGTAGTGCAGTATTGGTGCAGATCTCAGGGGAAGTATTTATAGTATCCCACAAAAGTGAGTACACCCCTCACATTTTTGTAAATAATTGATTATATCTTTTCATGTGACACTGAAAAAATGACACTTTGCTACAATGTCAAGTAGTGAGTGTACAGCTAGTGTAACAGTGTAAATTTGCTGTCCCCTCAAAATAACTCAATACACAGCCATTAATATCAAAACTGCTGGCAACAAAAATGAGTAGATCACTAAGTGAAAATGTCCAAATTGGGCCCAAAGCGTCAATATTTTGTGTGGCCACCATTATTTTCCAGCACTGACTTAACCCTCTTGGGCATGGAGTTCACCAGAGCTTCACAGGTTGCCACTTGAGTCTTCTTCCAGTCCTCTTCCACATTTTGAAAATCGATCAACGATCACCGGTATCATGGTGTTACCTTGTGACTCCGGCAAGTCAGTTATGAAGTCTTGAGGCAAGTGGGACCACGGGCGTACAGGTGTAGGTAGAGGTACCGATTTCCTGGCTGGTAGGGCACGTGGTACTTTAGACTAAGCGCAGGTGGAGCACGAGGATACGACGCGTTGTATCTCCCTAGGCATGTGGGGACACCAATATCTCTCAGCCAGTAGTTGGTAAGTGCGATGAGCTCCCGGCTGGCCCGTTGCTAGTGTCCAACCAGTGTCTCCACTCCTCTAGGGCCAATTTAACTGCCAGGAGTTCTCGGTTCCTCACATCATAATTGCATTCAGTGGGCGACAACTTTCGAGAGACGAATGCTACGGAGTGCAACTTGGATTTGTCTCCAAATCTCATAGATAGAATGGCCCCCACTCCTGCCTTAGAGGCATCAACCTCCACAATGAATGGTCTGGAGAGATCCGGTTGTCTGAGGATGGGGCCGAGGTCAAGGCCCGCTTAAGCTTATCCAGATCCTCCTGAGCGTTCGTGGTCCAAAGGAGTCGCCTGGGCTTACCACACAGGAGGGACGTCAGGGGTTCCACTATTTTACTGAAGTCTTAAATGAACTGTTGCTAAAAGTTTGCGAAACCAAGGAAACGTTGCAACTCCCTGACGGTTTGGGGACTGGGCAATTCCACCACAGCTTGAATTTTGCGTTCGTCCATGGCGACTCCCTTCTGACTAATGACATACCCTAGGAATGAGATCATATGTTGGTTGAACTCACACATCTCTGCCTTTACATAAATTTATATATTGCATTGCATATATTTATATATATGATATTGCAGTAGGCGGCGCAACACTTGCCGGACATGATTGATGTGCTCTTCCAGGGATGTCGAATATATCAGGATATCATCAATGTAGGCGATGATGCTTCTCCCCAGCATGTCCTTCAGGACGTCATTGATTAAGTTCTGGAACACTGAGGGGGCGTTAGCGAGCGGATCAGATTGTACGTGTTACATGCGTCTAGCTTTGTGAAAATGGTCGTGGATCTTATCTGTTCATGGGCTGTGGGAACTAGTGGCAGTGGATACCAGTATTTCACTGTTACCTGGTAGAGGCCCCAATAATCAATACATGGTCGAAGGCCCCCTGTTTTTGTGGTGAAGAGCACTGACTTGTAGGTTTATTGGCAGTGTTCAGAGGGATATGACTCCCCTCCTATGGGGGACCCATCTATGGACTGGACTTCTCAAGGTTGGAGCAGGGGGCATATGGGGAGGCCAAGATCCTGTGCCGTCCTCTCATCTATGAAGTTCTTGGCGGCTTCTGAGTCGATGAGCACTGAAAGCACAACAGACTGGCCTGAAAGCTCTATTACCACAGGTAACACAAATATATGAGAAGTGTGTAAATGGATTGGACTCACCCTGTGGCAATGAGGCTGGCTGTCCACGCCCCCCCCCCCCCCCCCCCCCCCCTGGGCTGATCGTGGAGTCTTACGGGGGCACTGGCGAATGACACGTGTGCCCTCACCGCAATAGAAGCACCGCGACTCGCAACGTCGCCTCTCCCTCTCCTCACGGATCTGGGTATGACCAAGCTGCATGGGCTCAGCTGGTAGAGCTGGCTCTGGTGGCAGGGGACTCCACAGTGCAGGATGATTCATACAGCATAGTCGGTCCAACCGTATTGCCAGGTCTAAGAGGTCATCGAGTGTAAGCTGCTCGCCCCAACATGCCAACTCTCGAATTAACTCCGGGTTTAGTCCCTGACAAAACACGGTATTCAGTGCTGGCTCATTCCACCCACTCCGTGGAGTGACGGTACGGAACTCCAGAACGTATTCTACAGCGTCACGTGAGCCTTCCGTGATCTTCAGGAGTTCCTGACTAGTCTCCCAGCCATCAGGGGAGTGATTGAAAGCGCGTTGGAAGCGGGACAGGAGGTCCGCTAACAAGGGTCTGATACCGCCTTCTTGCTCATACTCTGCTGTAGCCCATGCCAGGGTGCGTCCGGTGAGTAACTCCATGAAATGAGTAAGCTTTCGAGCCTCTGGCATATACGGGCGCTGGTTGGGCATACGCATATGAAAACAATAGGGTAGGCATGTAAGTAGCAGGAGGAATCACGGTCTGCATCGCCGAGGAACTTAGGCGCGCCACGCTCACATTTAAACATGATATCTCATCCTGCTGTACAGCTATTGTGCAGTTTTGCTCCAGCATGAAGCGTTGCCACTCTGGAGCATCCGCTGCCTCCATAGTAGGCAAAGTAATCTGTTACGATACCTGTTGGAGATAAGCGCGGATGGGCAGGTTTAGCGTGTGTAGAATAGACGGAAGCGGAAACACGGAAAACAGACGAAGGTCAGGCAATCAGGCGAACAATCCAAACTAGGCAGGGCAGGGAATCACAAACGAGAAACAGCCAGTATATCCAATAACCAGGAAAATCCAGAATACAGACAATGGCTTGATCAAACGACAGTCACGACATCTGAATGTTTACTTCGCGAGACGCTGAAGTTAACAAGGCCTTTTATAATCTATAGTGTAGCACAGGTATTTGCACTCAGTACTCTGGCAAACTCAAGCACGAGCATGGTTGGGAAGTGTAGTTCTCGTCCGCCATGTTTGTAGGTGGCATTGCATTCTGAGAACTGCAGTCGCGAGTTCGCCAAAGTAACAGTTGATTGTCGAATATTTGTTTGACTATTTGTCAAACAACCACCCCTCAGAGATGTCTTTCCATAAACCACTTACACTGATTAATTTGGTCACTGAACATAAATGTCCACTCTTGTGTAGCAGGGAACAAACACAGAGCCTTGTGTAGGGTAATTAATGCTGCACAGCAGCACATTTATTTGTTTACCCTGGACTTGATGAAAAAGTGAGTCAGTTATGAAGGCTGTGTGAGTGTTTCCAGGTTGGCAGGACATTTGCACATGCACACATATTTTCTATCAAAAATACTGTAACAATGGAGATTTATCACTTCACAATTTCAAAGACAACAGCAAGTCACTATGGAAGTTTCTTTTCAGAGTTAATTAAATGTAAATGGTGCACATCTGTATTCACATACTCTAGTGGAGTTTGTCTCAAGGTTATGCATGATTCTGACTATCAGGTTGAGGGAGGAGTGATCCAGCTCCACTGTGACACATTTGATGTATGTACAGTATGTCATGCTGTAATTTATATTTTGGGTTGCAAACACTTTAAAGAAAAAAAAATTAAATATATTTGAGGGCGCCTCCCTAGGGAGGTATTCCAGGTACATCCAACTGGGAGGAGACCTCGGGGAAGACCCAGGACTAGGTGGAAAGACTATATTTCCACACTGACCTGGGAACGCCTCAGGATCCCCCAGTCAGAGCTGGTTAATGTTGCTCAGGAAAAGGAAGTTTGGGGTTCCTTGCTGGAGCTACTATCCCCGCGACCCGATTACGGATAAGCGGTTGAGGATGGATGGATGGATATATTTGAGGTCAATATTAAATATGACATGATCTGTTAATAAATAGTATCCCCCCTTTAAAGTCCATTAATTTTTTTTCTTGTTTGTTTGTTTTCAAACAGAATATTGGTGAATTGGCAAAATTGCAATTGCGCAAAATTTTTTGCATGCCCTTTCACAGTGATGTCTGTTGGTAAATGAGACCGTTTATCTCTATTCATATTCAGTGCATGTGAATCGAAGAGGTCTTTTTTTAAATGCAGTGGTGTAAATTCTATTCTGGTCTGAAATTTTTACTCAAGTTAAATCTGGAAACCTCAGAGGTTTAAACTATATGATGGTAATTTCTAGAGCCCAGAAAATCAGTTTATGCTTGTGTGTAACTTTCCTGCAAAAATATAAATTTGGACTTAAGATGCCAACACTGAATACAAACCTGTGAGTGTAAATATTGACCAGGGCAATGGCAGATAGTGACAATTACAAATCTTGGTATTGGTCAATTACACAGTTGGTGCATAAAGGTAGAGATAAAAAATGTATTTTGTATTACTAGAGAAATACATTTATAAATCTTTCTGTGGAGCATTTTTTTCTTTGTCATTAAGTTAATTGACAGAAAAAAATGATAGAATTAAGGCATTGCATTGAGTGGATTTCTTTTTCCCACTCAGACAATTAGACTAACATAAAGAAAGCCCAATAGTTAAGAGTTCAGTAAAGATGACAAATGCTTTTAAAATTTCTTTTATTGAAATTTGTATAATAGGATTGTGTATGAAATAAGCTTTTTTTGTATTTTTAAAGATGTGCAATTAAATAAAAAACCTTTTTAAATATGTCAAATAAGTGTATTTAAGCACACAGTTCCCTGGAATGGTACTATATTTTTTCTGTACATATAGATTCATAATTAAAGAATATCAATGATAATGATTAGACTAGTTAATTTACACTAGAACAAGATGGGTTCATTTGAGATGACCACGTCAAATTGTATAATTAATGTAATGTATGTAAAACATTCAGGAGGTCGAAGGTGTCTAAAGGTTTAGTTGTCATAAAACTGTATTTCTTCAGTTTTAAAGCTCTCCATACCAACCAAATGTACTAATTTATTTTTATGAATTTATATTTATACACGAGATGTTACATGAGCAAACAAATTGAATTTTTTTTTTCTTCAACAGCCGCTGTTAAGCAGGCACCAGTCATTGCTGCAGTGAGAACATAAAGGGACACTGATGATTCAAGGTTCACCTCTAAGGAAAAATTATGAAAACCAAGTTGCCTGCACTGGAATCAGCCAGAGGAAACCTTTAACATTGACAGTTTGTCATTTAACAAATGAAAATTTGTTATTTTCTTTTCGATACATTCTTTTTTTTTTCTTTTTTTTTTTTTTTTAAAGCCAAACAGTTTGTTGCATGATATTTTTGTACTGGTGCTAGATAGTTATTTGTTTGTTCAATTGTTGTCCATTTTCCCCAGAAATAGCTAAATTCCAGGACAAAATATATTTTTGTTATTGCTGTTTTTTTCTTTCATATGTATGAACTGCTTGATGAAAGCTTATCATTATATCTTTTGTGGGTTATAGGGATCACCTTGTTGTTGTTGTTGTTGTTGGTGTTGTTTGCCTAGTTTTTAGTCATTAATGTATGTTTAACTCACAAAGGCACTCTCTAGTGCCCTCATTATGCTTTCACTGCTTGTTTGCACAAAGCTTCTTTTTCATTCTCTGATCAGATGTTGGAACCACACTCATTCATAAAAGATCAAAATGTTCTCATTAAAATAATCCAATCCTGAATATTATGATTTATACATTAACCTGAATTTGGCAGTCTCAAAAATTACATCATCATTAGCTCATCATATCTAATTATAAGGTCGCCACTATTAAATACTTTAAATACTGGTAAATGGTAAATGGTGCACTTAAATAGCACTTTTATCCAAAGTGCTTTACACTGTGTCTCATTCACCCATTCACACACACACGCACACACCAATGGTATCAGCGCTGCCATGCAAGGTGCTAGCTTGCCACAGGGAACAACTTGGGGTTCAGTGTCTTGCCCAAGGACACTTTGGCATGTGGAGTCATGTGTGCCGGGAATTGAACCGCCAACCCTACGATTAGTGGACAACCGGCTCTATCACCTGAGCCACAACCGCCCAGATGTACTGGAACAGATGTGCAAAAAAGAAGTAAACTGATTAAGTGTGCTTATCAATCAAGACTTATTTTTGATGTGTGTGTGTGTGTGTGGCGACAAGGTACAAGTTTTTTCACTTGTGTGTCTCATAAATAATTCAGAAGACATTAATAAATTAGTCTTTATATTATACTTTGGTCTAGCTTGCTTTTCTGACTAATTAAGTGCTGATGGAATATGTGACACAGCTTACATCAGACAGGATGAGAGAGCTTTTTGCCATTACAGTATATTTGCTGGTCTGTTTGAGAACTGTGGAAAAAATCTGTTCCACAGCTTGTGTTGAGCAGGACTGTTAAAGTAATGACTCATTTTAAGAGGAATGTCCTTTTATGGTGAACACTTGATGGCTCTGGTACTTAGCAAAATAAATGGATGGATGAGAGCCAGATGGATTTTACAAGGAGAATAAAATGATATGGAAAAATACTTTATTTAACATATATTTTATGGTGTATTTCCCATTGATTATTCTCTCTTTTAGCATGTTTTTTTTCATGACTGTATGACTTGCTTGATATAAATTTTTAAAATAAAAAAAAAACAAATATGGTTAGGCTGTGGTTTTGGGAGGAGCAAACTGCTGAGGAAAATGTTAGTGTCAGATTTCAGATTCAATTTTACTTTTGCCTTTAGTATAGTAAACCTTGCCTAAAAAGTCTCGTTTGGGGAGCATACTAGCCTGGTTTAGATGATGCCTTTCAATAATTTTATGTCATTAGCAAATTTAAATCCTACACCGCCCCTTATCTTTATGGTTTCCCATGCTCTTTTCTGGGACTGCTACTGTTTATTATATGTTTATATATCACTATTGGTGCCATTACCGATAGCCATAGCCACCAGTATTATTTGAATGCAGATGAAACACATATCTACTTACCACTAAATCCTTCATTACTTTTCTACCTGTCTCACTCATAAGCTGTGAGCTAGGTATAAAACACTGGGTGTCTAGGGTTTATAAAATCTGAAACTAAATTACTCATAAAATTCTTACATCATACTCTTCCTATCTAGCCTACTCTGTTTTCCCACGCTTTCAATGCTCCCAAGCCAACTGTGAAACATAATCTATCCAGCAGGTCGTGGGTCTGCCCTGCGGTCTTTTTCCAGTGAGACATGCATGCTACATCTGTAACAGGAACAAACAACAATCTCAACGATTCCTCTTGATTCAGATGAGAAACACCATGCATACACACTAATATCTAGGGGCAGTCTAGCATAGCCAATATGCCTGCCGGCAAGTTTTTTGACAATGGGAGCACACTCTACACACACTAACATGAAGTCATACCAGGGACACTGGAACTGTGAGGTTTCAGCGCTATCTGCTGCACCACCATGCCACCCCCAAGCCAAAGAAAAATAGAAGATAAAACAGAAAAATATTCAAAAGTAGAACAGCATATTATAATGTTTAACTATGAGGAAACATATATGAAATTAGAGGGAATGTACTTCTTATCTTTTGGTAATCAGTGAAAACAATGTTTACTGACATAAATCTCATGTAATCTCATTTGAAATGTTATGATAGTCAAAAGTCTTAAGATTTAAGATTGAAAAAGGCTTATGAGTATTTATGAAGCTATGCCACTTGCAGAGTTGGGGAGTAGCTAAGTGAAAGTAGTAACGCTACTAATTTAAGAAATTTTTCAGTAGTGAAATAGAAATAGTGTAACTTTTCCACTAATGAGTTTTTTGAAAGAGCAGCAATGTAGCGTGACCAATTCCTCCATACTGTTTTTTGTCCAATTATAGTGTTCCTTTTCATTGCAAATCTGCTGTGCCCAATTGCTTCACAGGAATTTAAAGCCACTTTGAAGCTCACATAGACAGGAAGAGACCATCTGATGGACCCAAAAAGCACCCACAGTTTGTTACGTGATGTATGGGGCAGGTAAATGATAATAACATAATAATTAAACACTGGAGTTTATACTCTGATACTGAGAATATTACTGTCAACACAACACAATGTTTACATTTACTTACAAATAAAATAAAATAATTCAATAAGTTTATCAGTGCATGCCGATGGATTTATTTTATGTTCTGAATACAACAATCTGATGGTATTCCTCAACATCTCATTTAAGGGGAGCAGCAAGAGAAAAAGTACCTAACTTAACTGATTTATTATTATTTCCATGATTCATTAATTACTCAGTGGTATAATAATAATAATAATAATAATAATAATAATAATAATAATAATAATAATAATAATAATAATTTATCATTGCCTGTACTGGCCTTTCAGAAGTATCAATTATACAAGTGTGTGTCACATCCTTATTATACATGATGGAACGGGAGATGGTGACTGATTACGATAATGATAAAATCAATTACTCATGGCCTTATTTGTCGTATTTCATGTGTCAAATAATAAATCTTACACTTTTATATGTATTCTTTGCAAACCAAAGATTAAAATACTTCACCCAATATTTCAAATATATGACGTCCAAGAGTTCAAGTTCAAATTTAAGGATGCATATAGAAATGAAATGAATGAAGTAGCCTAATGTGCATATTATAAATTCAATACAGAATAAATACAGTTATTCATGTGCTGATTCACAATTATGACATACTAAAAATGTTGACCATTTAATAGCTTCAATGTAGTTAGCTACTTTTTGTTAGTTACTTGTAGTGTAGCTAACTACTTTTTAAAAAGGGTAGCTTGACTGTTGCTTAACTACTTCAAACTATTAGTAGCTTGTAGCATGAAGAGCTTCAGTTTTGAAGTAATTAATCAATTTGTATAGCGCTTTTTACAATGTACATTGTCTCAAAGCAGCTTTACAGAAATATCATTTTGCATTTACAAGCGACTTGTAAATGAGAACACACTCACACACCAATGGTAGCAGAGCTTCCATGCAAGGTGCTAGCTTGCCATTGGGGGCAACTTAGGGTTCAGTGTCCTGCCCAAGGACACTTCGGCATGGGATCACCCGGGCCGGGGTTCGAACCACCAGCCCTATGATTAGTGAATTACTGGACAACCCGCTCTACCGACTGAGCCACAGCCGCCCTAGTCTCCCCAACACTGGCCACTTGATTTATGTACTTTGAGTGTGGTATTTATACATATGTTTAGGTATGAATTCTAACTATTATATAATTAGGCTTTTCAACAAATAAAAGAAATCAAATATTGTTTTGTTTCTATTTCTCTTCTATTTAGTCAGTCAGTGCTAGCAATGATACAAAAGAGAGGTACAAATGCATCGCTCATGGTAAGAAATTTTCTGCTGTAATGTAATTGACATCAAAAAAATAAGAAATCACAAGGCAAATGCTGTTACATAAGAACATTTTCCCCCATTTCCACCGTTATAATCAAAAATTGGTCTTCTTTCAGCAGCGCATCTGTTCATCCCTACTTGCTCCAGGCCTCTGAATCATGACTCATTGCACAGGCATTTTGGCTTTTTGCAGATCCTATAAAGCTTTAAGTACTTTATTTATTTACTGTTTCCAGACCAAGAAGAAATCTACTTTTGATCTCTGACATTGCACTACTTTAGATTTTAAATCAAATAGGTTTATGTTACGTTCCCCTTTCTAAGTCTAGGGATCAGAAAGGAGGGTAACAAAAAAAAGTAGAGAGAGAAAGAGAGAGTGAGAGAGAGAGAGAGAGAGAGAGAGAGAAAGAGAGAGAAAGAGAGAGGGGGGGTGTCTCCAGGTTCCAGGGTAGGCACAAAACACAGCCAGCGACACCAGATTTAATGGATTTAAATAAAATGTAACAAGTTTTATTCTTACAACTGGTGTGATAGAAACAAACAGGATTTCCAGAGGGGAAAAGGTCAAAACAACAAACAAAATATTCTTTTTAAAGTCCTTTGGAAACACCTTACCTATAATCAAAAATAAAAGAGAAAATAAAGACACAGAGACTTCTTTCATTCACTCTCTGGTCAGAAACAGCAATAAACAAGGGTCCTCAATGGCATTCCTCTCCCTACATATAATACCACCATAAAAATCTCTAACAATATATTACTCAAAAACAAAGGAAGAGAAAAGAAAACTGGGACACATGGCCTGGCACTATATACAATTATGTACACTATTTACAATATAAGATATTTCCAACAAATAGCAAACACATTCAACTGACTTTACTACTTTTATTACTACTCACACACTCAATGTATCAACTACTAACCTGAGACACACACACACATCCAGCAGAGAAACACATCCAGCAGAGAAACACACATAATATTTTTAGTGTTTCACCTTAACACAAATAGAATAACACTGGGACCAACAAATGACATACTCTCTATGGAAGTCCTTTTAGTGTCTGTCTCTCTCTATCTTCTTTGGAGAACTGTTTTCTTTTATGCTCCTACAGTCACCTCCTTAACAAGCTGAAACACTGATCAAGTGGCACTCATGATCCTGTAAAGTGTAAATACCTTCTGTAAATACCTTCAAAATTTTACAGACATTGCACATGGCTATAATAGCTTAACATTTTCGTGCTACATTTAGGGTTATAATATTACATGCAAACTTAGTTACCAGCTACAAAATTTCATCTAGACCATCTGTACTTCTTATTGTATATTCATGTGTTTGTATAACTGAGAAAGAAAAAAGCTTAGCTTACACAAGAGGTTGTTGATTCATTAAAAGCAGTGAAAGAGCATCTAAAATATTAAATAAAAAACAGAAATAGTATATTTTCTGCTTAATAAATTTATACTTAAATCTGTAACATTATGTGTAATGTCTGTAAATTGTGTAATGTGTAATGTCTGTAAAATGTTGAAGGTATTTACAGAAGGTATTTACACTTTACAGGATCATGAGTGCCACTTGATCAGCTTGTTAAGGGAGTGACTGGAGGAGATATGTTGTTTTGGTGTAGGCAGTCACAAAACGTAGAGACATCATCCTCCATGAAATAGACAAAACTAATTAGCTATAAACACCATGTAAACAGATGTTCAGATTGAGAAGACAACAAATTAAACTAGCTAAAACACACTATACAAGAGAATGCAGCCTTTTGAGTGAATGCACATGATCACCCTTGATTAAGTAAAAACACCATATACATAGAATCTTGGTGTAGTTTGCTTTGGCCAATATTGCACATAAAACACACATTGAACCCATCTGCGAATCTTTTTTTTTTTTCCCCCAGTTGTGTGGTGCTGTTGCTTGGTAGCCATTAGGCAGGGAATAAGTCACATGCTGCATTATTGAAATGTTCAGCTATTTTGTTAGGTTTTGTTCTTTGTTCAAATGCTACAAACACATTCATGCGGAGTGTTAGATTTTTATTTGGGGTTTAAGTACTTGCCATGCTTAAAAGCTGGTCAAAGGAGTAATCAGTTTATCCTTTTTAACATCAAATGCAGTCTTCATAAGTAAAACCCAGGGCTCAAACCAAGAGTAGACATTCAGTGCTATTAACTCTAAAGAATCAATTTAACAGGGAACACCTGGGCAGCAATAAAAATAAAATCTATCAATTACATTTTCTAATATTAACTTGAAAAAAATTGGTGGCATCAAACAAAAGGATCCATGTTCTAAGTTAACACACACACACACATATACAGTGGTGTGAAAAAGTGTTTGCCCCCTTCCTCATTTCCTGTTCCTTTGCA
>JAFFST010045113.1:15644-20324 GCA_022414735.1 Noturus placidus | reverse complement strand
TATATTATATAATTCCAAACGCAGGGGTGCCCATATTTTTTGCCATGACTGCATATACTTGAATATCGTGGAAAAGTAAACATTTTTTCCCCACATAACTTAATTAAAATAGTGGTACTTTCATATATTCTAGAGTCATTACGCATAAAGTTTCACGGAAATCATTAATCCAGTATCTCAAAATATTCGAATATATATAAATGATATAATTCAGTAAAGACACCAACTTGTCTTTCACACACAGGATTCAGAGTCTATTGGTTACCTAGAAGGTGAGGCTTCTCCTCCTCCACGTCCTCCAGGTTTCCAGATTTTCCTGCCGATCGGGGCAGGGGGCAGCCTCCTCCCACCCAGCTCTATACTGAGTGCTCAGCGGCGGGACAGACGGAGTTCTCCTGAACCAGCGGAGGAACAGCTCGCCTGCCGCTGGCTACGGGTGAGCCAGCTGATTGCTCTGAGAACTAAGGAGTAGTAGAGCCTGAATGAACCACTTGATACTGGTATTCTCTGGGCAAACATGAACAGGCTACTCACAGATTTGTTCAAAATATAAAATACAAGCAACAAACATGCCATCGAAGGACACATCCCTATGAGTAACATTATCCTACACAGCCTAGAACATTGGGTTACGCTGGGCTCTATTTTATACCTGTATTGATGGTACTGTTCATTACACAAGCATCATCTTTATTTAAACTTCGCCCTAATCAACGATAAAACAAAGTTCCAGTGACCCCTGGTGTCAGTTTTAACACGCTGCACTCCGATTCCCCCCCCCCCCTTTGTGCATGGCTCTGTAGTGCCACCTGCTGTTCGAGTGCCTGCAGGATCTAGTGGATCACGTGACCGAGTCCCACGTAAAGCCAGAGAGGAGCTCCGGCTACTGCTGTCACTGGGAAGGGTGCGCGCGCAAGGGCCGCGGCTTCAACGCCAGGTAAAGGACTACTAGTTTCAGACGTCCACAGTGTATCTCAGTGTGTAAAATTCCTACTAAGAGTGCTGGTCCTAAGCCATTTGGTATTCTAGGTGAGCTTTATCCTCGACAACTCATACAATAATGAATTCTACAACACTCATTTCTGTGGAAGCTGGCGTCTGTGGATCCGAGACAGACCTGCTCATTGTTTCTAGTTTATCAGGTGACCAGTGGACTGGTCCATCAAACAGACTTCATATAAAAAGCATAACGAACTTCCCTTTACTGTCAAGCGATCCATTGTTACCCAGATGAGGATGAGTTCCCTTCTGATTCTGGTTCCTCTCAAGGTTTCTTCCTCATAAATTCACACACTATAAATCTCTATCCTGTCTTTACACGTTTCTGTAAAGCTGCTTTGAGACCGTGTCCATGGTTAAAAGACCTATACAGTTTAAATCGATAGTCCGAGGTGTGCTTAACCATTAGTGTTTTGAAGAGTCGGACAGAAGTCAACCAATCCCCGTCTTCACTGTAAATCCATTATCTAAATAGCTCAATTTAACACCACAAAAATACCAAACGATCTAGAAATTGTAATAAGCGTACACGGGGGGTCGGAGGGGTTCACGCGTTCCCTCTTCTTCTTCCAGAATTGAGCTCCCGGTGCTTTTTGTCGCTTCATTTTGCATCTCAACTAACCCCAGATACGGCGATGCCCTAGCGGCTGCCTGCGATGCAGATTGACCGGCCCTGCACGCTGACCAACGTTAACTAGCAGAATAAAATACACGTACAACACAAATAAAATCTGTTAAAACGCTTCAAGTTTTAGGCGCTCTCTGTATTTATTTTCAAACATGTCGTGACCAAGCCAACAATACCTCACTCGGGAGTGTCCTCGTACAACCTAAACAACAATGAGGTGTTGAAATGCAGCCTGATGCACAAGATCGTGACTCATGTTGCCTGTACATTGGACTGTACGTGGAATTTCTCTGCAGGTCAGTCTGGTTACTGACACCAGTTCCTTAAGCACACGAAAGAGAACCTGTTTTTATTATTCCTGACCTGTTTGTCCAGTCTTTACACACCCTACATGTTGCTTTATCACCATTGTTCAAGCTTGTTCTCCAGTTACACCTGCAGACAGGAATCAAAACAGTAGGCATGTACATGTGCGGTTTCCCAGTGCGCTATTCAATTCGGTTTTAACATGGACGTTGTCACAAAGCAGCTTTAAGTTCCGGATGTAAATAGGATATACCTGCTCGTTATATCACCGACATGTCTGTTGATGCTGTTTCTCTGGGATGTCTTAAACGCATCGACCCAACACCGCAGAGGATGTAAAATCAGGGGCGTCTGTGTCTCAGTCGGTAGAGCGGGTTGTCCACTAATCCACTAATCGTAGGGATGGTGGTTCGAATCCCGGCCCGGGTGATCCCATGCCGAAGTGTCCTTGGGCAAGACACTGAACCCTAAGTTGCCCCCGATGGCAAGCTAGCACCTTGCATGCAGCTCTGCTACCATTGGTGTGTGAGTGTGTCTCATTTGTAAGTCGCTTTGGATAAAAGCGTCTGCTAAATGAATAAATGTAAATGTAAAATCACACCAGCTTCCCAGATAATGACACTTTACTATTTCCTAAGAGCGAGTACAACACACTGAAATGAACTCGTTTTGTATGCATTTAAACAAAGATATAAAAAATGATAGAAGTATATTATCCAGGACTAATAAAGATGTTTGTAGTTTGTTCTCCAACATACGTTTGTCTGTTTTGATATACAGTCAGGCCGAAAAGTGTTTGGACAGCGACACACTTTTCATTCTTCTCTGTACACCACCACTACGACGACTTTATCCAGAGTCTGTCCATTTTCTCAGGCTCAAAAGTACTTGGACAAACCAACAAAAATCATAAATATTCGGATTATTTATTAATGCTCGGACGCAAGACCCGTGCAGTCAGACTGCCCGAATTGTCCTGAAACCCATGGACAGTTGGACCAAATGCTGGAGTTTCCTCCCTGGAGATGCTTTGTGTTTGTGCTTGTGTTTTGTCTTCAAAAAGCATGTGCGATTTTCTGAGGTCATCGGACGTTTAAGAACGTTTTGAGGTCGGTATGTTTTGGGTCGTTATCTATCTGAAGTGCCGTCCTATCAGTTTTGCAGCATTTGACTGAATCGGAGCAGAAAGTATAGCTTTATATGATACAGAATTCATCCTGCTACGTCTATCAGCAGTCACATCATCACACCAGTGACGCAGTTCCCTTGGCGGTCGTACATGCCCATGCCGTAACATTTCCTCCACCATGTCTGACAGTTGATGTCGGCTGTGGCTCAGTCGGTAGAGCGGGGTGTCCACTAATCCACTAATCGTAGGGTTGGTGGTTCGATTCCCGGCCCGGGTGATCCCATGCCGAAGTGTCCTTGGGCAAGACACTGAACCCTAAGTTGCCCCCGATGGCAAGCTAGCACCTTGCATGCAGCTCTGCTACCATTGGTGTGTGAGTGTGTCTCATTTATAAGTCGCTTTGGATAAAAGCGTCTGCTAAATGAATAAAAGTAAATGTATACTTTGAATCACAAGCCCGTTCATTTTCCTTCTCCATACTAGCCCTTTCCCATTATTCTGCTACTTGCATCAGAACTGGTCAGGTTTTATTTTTTGATGATGCGCTTGCCTCCTCCAGAGAGTTCTCGACTTGGCTTAAAACAAGGAAAGAAATCCACATTCATCCACTTTAGTTGTCTTCTGTGATCTTCCAGGCCTTTTAGTGTTGCTGAGCTCACCATTGCACTTTTTTTTTTTAAAGAATGTCCCAAATTGTTGATTTAGTCGCTCTTAAAGTGTCTGCTATCTCTCCGACAGATCCGTTTAGGTTTTTTCAGCCTAACGACGGCCGCCTTCCCTTGTATCAACACCAATTTGGACCGCATATGGAGTTCTCCGTATGAACACCTACCAAATGCAAATTCAATACTTAAGAAACAAGCCTCCCCTGGAAATGTAACAGCTTATCAGACGATCGTCCAATTACTTTTGAGCCTGCCAAAATGGACGGCCCCCGTTTGAGTACAAAGATGGCCGTAATTCCTAAAAAGGTTTGACGTTTTATTTTTTTTAATTAAAGCTGAAACTCAACACTTCAATACTATCTTGATTGCGTCATTTCAAATCTGTTGCGGTGGTGTACAGAGGCAAAATCGTGGAACTGTCCAAATACTTATGGACCTGATTGTATGACTGCAGGAAGTCCATAGAGAACGTGCGTGCATGTGTGCGCGCGTCCAAGGTGATAACACGTGTCTTTTGGGTAGGTACAAGATGCTGATACACATCCGCACACACACCAACGAGAAACCCCACCAATGTCCCATCTGCAGCAAGAGCTTTTCCCGGCTGGAGAACCTCAAAATACACACCCGCTCGCACACAGGTGAGACAAACGCACATCATACCACAGTTTACGTCCGCCTCGATTACATTCAAGCCGAGATGAAGTAAAACTCGGGAAGGATGTGACAGCAAGGCCGGACTGGCAACAAAAAGCAGCCCGGGAATTTACGGTCGAGCGGCCAGAATATGATGCACCAAATTCAAACTGACACATGTTTCTCACATCGACGAATCATTAATAAAAAACTAATCAAATCAAAAACATCACAGTCTTGCACTATAAAATAATCTCTGCTTTAGACGGAAAGCCATGAACCTGATATTTTCCTGTAGACTTCGCTGGTATAATTTA
>JAFFST010045113.1:8144-10644 GCA_022414735.1 Noturus placidus | reverse complement strand
AATCACATACACACTCACATTCATACACTACGGACACTTTAGACACGCCAATCAACCTACCACGCATGTCTTTGGACTGGGGGAGGAAACCGGAGTACCCGGGGGAAACCCCCGACGCACGGGGAGAACATGCAAACTCCGCACACACATGGCCCCGACGGGACTCGAACCCTGGACCCTGGAGGTGTGAGGCGAACGTGCTAACCACTAAGCCACCGTGCGCCCCCATCTTTGAAACCGTGCGTATTAATACAGTTGATAATGCTTGTATAAAGCCACAAGGAGAATTGGCTTTTTCAATTATTTATTCAACAGAAATCTCAATAGATGCGAGATTGTTCTGTAGAACAAATAAGTTTACACCCTTAGCCTTCAGACGCTAGAATAACATTTGATGAAGCTCTGTTTGAACAAGAAGGTCCAGGAAGAGGATTTATCCACAAGGAACTAAGAGCAAAAAGGCAAACGTGTCCAGAGTTTGTGCTACCAACATAGAACCTGCATTTGTTAAAGACCATTGTTGTGGTCTTCTTCTGTTACAAAACTCTTTGGGTGACACCCTACGGCCAGGGCGGTTGCTCGCTCATGTATCTGGAGTTTTGTTTGTTTTTTTTTAAATAACTCGTATTGTCCGAGCTCTGGCTGAGACCTTCTGCCTTATTTACCTCAAGCAGGCCTGTTATTAGTGATACAAAACGATGCCCCAGAAATGAAAGCTCAGGGACCGTTCGCTCCAGGTGTCTGCGTTCCGAATTTTAACAACAGAGCTTCTTCAAATGTCATTTCTCTGCTTCAAGCATTCACACTCGTTTGGAACGTATACAGACATCATCCACGTTTTCCAAATCAATGTCACGTCAGTGAGTGGGCTAAAAGTAAAGAATCTAGCTCGAATTGAAAATCTTTTATCTACAGTAACGGGAACGCTTCGAACTAGGCACTTTTAACGTTGTATATTTGTCCTACAGTTATTAGCTATAGTTCCAGTTATCATCACTCTCTTAGAGGAACGTTTACGATACAGGTGAAACAGGTGCAGGAAGACATGTGACTACTAGTGAACAGTGGCTGCTGGAACATGGAGTCTACTGGCAAACTGGGGTGGACACACACACATAAACGTAAACACAGTCCACCGTCCTCCGGCAAAGCAAAGGTGCAGTACCTGCGTACAGCCACCAGGGGGAACCATGACAGGAATTATAATTTATAATTTAATTTATCAATTTGTATAGCGCTTTTTACAATGGTACATTGTCTCAAAGCAGCTTTACAGAAATATCATTTTTACATTTACAAGCGACTTACAAATGAGACACACTCACACACCAATGGTAGCAGAGCTGCATGCAAGGTGCTAGCTTGCCATCGGGGGCAACTTAGGGTTCAGTGTCTTGCCCAAGGACACTTCGGCATGGGATCACCCGGGCCGGGATTCGAACCGCCAACCCTACGATTAATAATTTATAATTTAATTTATCAATTTGTATAGCGCTTTTTACAATGGTACATTGTCTCAAAGCAGCTTTACAGAAATATCATTTTTACATTTACAAGCGACTTACAAATGAGACACACTCACACACCAATGGTAGCAGAGCTGCATGCAAGGTGCTAGCTTGCCATCGGGGGCAACTTAGGGTTCAGTGTCTTGCCCAAGGACACTTCGGCATGGGATCACCCGGGCCGGGATTCGAACCACCAACCCTACGATTAGTGGATTAGTGGACAACCCGCTCTACCGACTGAGACACAGCCGCCCTATCTATCTTGTTCACGGCTTCATTTTGATCAGTAAATTGAGGATTACTATATTGACTAACTAGAGGAAATTCAGCACCCTAATCGTTTTAGATACGACATTTTGGCGAGCCAGCCAGGAACCTTGAGGTAGATGCACTGCGACAGCACACGACCATGTCAGACCTGACATGGCTTTGTCTTCTTACCCCAGTTTAACAACCCTCGTAAATAAAACCTGCCGTTACCAGCACATTCGCAGTCATAAAAATCACTCATAAGACTCTTCTAGATGATTCCGTTCCTTTGGAAAGATGGGGCAGCGCGACAGACCGTCAACTTCCCCGGAATAGTCTTTACTAAGGTTCTGAAATGTTCTTTTGAAACTTTAAGGCTGCACGAACTCCTTCTAACGTTAATCCAACCACCACAATCTGCTTTAAAACCGAGCAATCAAGGGTTCACCTGCAATCTGTCTACAAAGAAGAATGTTTTCTCCACGATGGAGACGGTCCCTCTCCAAACCTGACCCGCTGGAATACAAGCACTGCTCAATCACAGCCTTGAGCTGTATTCAGACTGTATTCAAAATCGCTAAGCTTTTCAGAATTATTAATAAAACATGATAATATATGACCAAAAGCTCACAGCAGGACTTAAGAGTTATACTGAAAGTCTGTTCTAAACTCAACATATATTGGGGCGGCTGTGGGTCAGTCGGTAGAGCGGGTTGTCCACTAATCCACTAATCGTAGGGTTG
>JAFFST010045112.1:27334-47684 GCA_022414735.1 Noturus placidus | reverse complement strand
TTTAGATAGTTTACTCCTAGGGAGGTGAGCTCTATGGACCACTTTAAATTGTATGAAACTAAGTCTAGCAATACCTCAGATAGCTTTAGCGTAACCACGTTGAACAGAAGAATACTTTAGACTTAACAACTTAATGTCATGGATCCCCCGGAAGCAGTGCGCATGCGCCATGCATGCGCGCTGCCTTTGCTCGGCTCCATAACGGACTCTATTGACTGTTCCAAACACGTAGACTTTTGTTTACATTTGTTGTCATGTCTCCTCCCTGGTTTTGCCACGTGTGTTACCTGTCACGTGTCCCGAGTACTCGCAGCTGTTGGTAATCCAACACAATGATACAGCGTGTATTTATACCGCGCAGCTGCGGAATATTGAATGTCTGTATGTCTTTGCGTCTGTATGTCTTTGCGTCTGTCTCCGGGTAAGTACTTGTTTATGCCAGTTCTGGTTTCTGTTCCAAGTCTCATGTTTGTTTTGTCCGAGTGAGTTTGGTCTAGACGGGTTTTCTCCGCTAACCCGTCTAGGGCCTTAGTTTGAGTATCTCTGCACGATAGCCACTAGCGTTTATTAGATTAGGGAACGCCCTAGTTACATAGTTGTTCCAGTAACTAAAAGGGTGGGGGAGGCTTACTGGATCAACGGCACATTTACTACTGATTGGTTATCTCCTAACCACAACACTTCTTGCAGTAAGCATAAAATACAAAACAGCGATATTTGGTTCCTGTTATCTCTAGCTCAGCCACATATCTTGCCCACACAGAACGCACTGTTCTGCACTCCTCACGGTTGAACTTCTACAACACAGCAAACATAAATTTCAACCATGCATGGGATAACATTTTAACTAAGATATGTTCTCAAACACATTCATTATTCTAACAATACTGTTTTTATATTCCTGTAAAGCTGCTTTGAGACAATGTATTGTAAAAAGCGCTATACAAATAAAATTGAATTGAATTGAAGGACTGTAGAAATGCTTTTACACATCAAAGTGTTTTTCTCAGCAACGTAGCCAATAAATAGTTCAGTTATTTCACAAACTACAGTCTGTTCATTTCTTGACAGAAGGATTACAAATAAATCATACACACAGGGAGCTACACATGCATAACATGTCCACAATACTAATACATCTACCACATTCAGTTACCATGTCTAGTATGATACTTAGTTTGAGTATCTCTGCACAATAGCCACTAGCGTTTAGCCCTCCTGGATTTCCCGTCGTGAGAGTAAAGTACCGACCCCGTTTTCCGTGACCTGACCTCGTCTTTTGCCTAGCCCTGTTTACGTTGTTTGCTGATCGCCTGACCCTCGCCTGTCTCTGGATTATCTCTATTGGAATTTCGTTTTGGATTTACGTTGTGGATTACACTGTGACACTTTTGTTAATAAAGAACTGTTCATACTGCAATTGCGTCCAGCCTCCTTCTCCGCCGTCGCGGAGCCGTGACACTTAAGACCATTTCTTTTTGTTAAATGTTCAAAAGCTTTACCAAGCGCTTGGTTTTCTGTTGGGGCCCATAAGTTGGTGCACGTACAACAAAAAAAACAACCCTCCTTGGCTCCTTTAATGAGTGGTTACTAAAGCCTCTCCATTACTCACGCCTCTGGAAGAGAAAAATTAGCTGACTGGGAAATGCGCTGAATGAATCCGCTGCACGCGAGCTTCCAGAAGGTTCGGCAGTAGAGTCCCTCCTTACCCAGGAGTAGTTACAGCGCTACTTAGTACAGTTCTTAGCACGGGTCTTGTCCCTTCAGTTTGCTGTGAACACTGCGGCTGGCGGTTACAGCTGTCCGTCTCTCATGAAGACATTAGCTTACAGTCCACGAGTTATAGTTTGTATTTAGCTTTGTGCTTCCCAAGCTAGTGCAAAATAAACAAACGCAGATATCCTTGCTGCACTTCATCTAAACATACTGGTCACAAATGGACCAAACTGCTAGGTGCTCTCGACTTTGCACTGAATAAAAATGATATTTGTGCAACTACTGTAGTAGAAGTTTAGTCTACAAACATCACCTCTGCGTAAGAACTCCATTTTTCTTTACCCGCTCTGCTCCCACGTGTCATTCACTCTCCGTCCACTACCTCTCTCCTCTTCCTGTTTTTTTTCCACTCCCCAACAAAGGTGATCTCTGATTGGCTATGAGTTTAATTATATAGGAAACCGATTCGCTTGGACTACTCCAATGGAAACAAATTACAACTCTTCCTAAAACAAAGGATCATGGGAAATGTAGTTTCCATTGAATTTACCCAAACATTTAGCAAGCACACCATTTTCAGCTGCATATCTGGGAGGTACTTACAAGTACATAACCCAAGTGAAGGAGTTCAAGTACCTCAGGGTCTTGTTCACAAGTGAGGGGACATGGGAGCGGGAAATTGGCCGGAGAATCGGAGCAGCAGGAGCGGTACTGCAATCGCTTTACCGCACCGTTGTGACGAAAAGAGAGCTGAGCTGGAAGGCAAAACTCTCGATCTACCGGGCAATTTTTGTTCCTACTTTCAACTATGGTCATGAAGGTTGGGTAGTGACCGAAAGAACTAGATCGCGGGTACAAGCGGCCGAAATGGGTTTTCTCAGGAAGGTGGCTGGCCTCTCCCTTAGAGATAGGGTGAGAAGCTCGGCTATCCGAGAGGAATGGAGTCAGTTGAGGTGGTTTGGGCACCTGGTAAGTATGCCCCCTGAGCGCCCCCCCAGGGAGGTGTTCCAGGCACATCCAACTGGGAGAAGACCTCGAAGAAGACCCAGGACTAGGTGGAAAGACTATATTTCCACACTGGCCTGGGAACGCCTCGGGATCCCCCAGTCAGAGCTGGTTAATGTGGCTCAGGAAAAGGAAGTTTAGGGTCCCTTGCTGGAGCTGCTACCCCCGCAACCTGATTACGGATAAGCGGTTGAGGATTGATGGATGGATGGATATTGTCACTTCAGTCTCCACAACAAGTAACACCGATGGTTTTGGCCTTTATTTCAGTAAAAGAGAACAACGACATCATACTGCCTTGAAGGTTTGGGATAATTTATCACTTTTACTGTGTGTATACTGTTTTTATATTCCTGTAAAGCTGCTTTGAGACAATGTATTGTAAAAAGCGCTATACAAATAAAATTGAATTGAATTGAAGGACTGTAGAAACGCTTTTACACATCAAAGTGTTTTTCTCAGCAACGTAGCCAATAAATAGTTGTTATTTCACAAACTACAGTCTGTTCATTTCTTGACAGAAGGATTACAAATAAATCATACACACAGGGAGCTACACATGCATAACATGTCCACAATACTAATACATCTACAACATTCAGTTACCAGGTCTAGTATTTTCTGGTAGATTAGTTACACAAACTGATAATTACCACAGAAGTGATTTCAGAAACAACGATTCATTTAAACCACAAATGTACACATTGGTAGGGGTCATAAAACCCTGAAACACACGACTCGTCCCTTAATTCATGAACATAAACACAATTTAAGCATTCTGGTCAGCAAAATCCCGGGAAACATATGACTATCTCTCTCTAACACACAAACACACACACACACACTTCAGACACTGTCACCGGAGCACATAAATTTTAAACTTACACTATCTACAGAACTGTCAGCCTGGGAAACACGTGTGTAGGGCAGTGTGTATAGGCTTACAAGACATTGCTTGTCTTCTAATTAAACAAAACACTCGATTCTTTTAAGCATCATTTTAAGCATTTTACATCATAAACAGTAATGTTTAGAAGGCATGTAATACGCACGATTCTTATAAAATCATCTTTAAAATGTTAACCTACTAAAGGGACCTATTTAGAAGGTATGTAAAAACTTTTATATTTTTTTTACATTTCTTCAGGCATATCAATGTTTTAGGGTATTTATTTCAGTACATTTTTATTCAAAATCATGCCATTTTCTTAAAAATTTAATCAGTAAAGTTTCATTTATTTCACAAACTTACATTCTGCTGCTTTATGTTCACATTTAACCATCATATATTTTCTAACAGCGGAGTTACACAAAGAAAATCCCCACAATCTAAATGTAATGTGTGGTTTCAAGATAAAAATTCTAATATATCGATTTAATAAAATATTTAAAGTTGTAAACATTATTTTGATGAGTTGTGTTGACATAATGTTGATAATTACATCAACTTAATATTGTGTAATTTCTGCATTAATAGATTTCAAACAAAATTTATGTTGTAGTACATTTACATTTATTCATTTAACAAACTGTTAGAAGACCTGTAGACTGAACCAATACTATACAAAGGACATTACAATGTGAGGATCATTTCACTTACAATAAAATTCTACTAAAGCAATGAATTTGGAGCATATTCTCAATTGTGATATGACCAATAATGGACTGGTGTATAAGCTATACCTGCTAATACATTTATTGGACTATTTTGCACTACTACACATAGCTAATGCTAGTCTTATTTAGCAATGTAATTTGAATATCTACACTTTAGTTTACCGTAACAGTGGATAAGAACGAAAAAGTTTCATTTGACAAACATGCTCATCTACAGAGGGCTTTTCATTTGTGCTACAGGAAAAATAAGCCTGATTTCCATTTATCTGTGTAAAAGTCAACTACATTGTGTAATTTAATTTCATGTATTGATACTTTTTTTTTTTTTAAATCTTTTGTCATTCGCACATATAGCCTTCTAGCTCCACAGGTTTTGGACTGTGGATAGTTCTGAGAGAGATAAAAGTAGTAGACACAGAATGTTTCTTTATTGTCTATATTGCTCATTTGATTCACTGCTTTAATGTCTATAAATCCTGCAGATATGTTAAGTATGAGATTTGTATTGTAAATCTCACTGGATTTTACTTACTATTGTTATACAAATTAAAGGTAGTCATTTTTCCTGGTTTAAAAAACTGCATTCTACTGGAGAAAATCTAAATGGAGCAACTTAATTTTAAAAATGATTGTCAACTTAACAACTTGTGTTCATAATTATGGTAATTAAGAACATAATTAAATTCCTTTTAAATAATGTGAAAAGAATGTTTGTTTGTGTGTGTGTGTGTCATAGAGTATTATAAAAAACGTAGAGGGTTGCTCAACTTTTATAGACAGGATCGTATTGCATGCGTGTCTGTGTGTGGAATACACCTGTCCATACTATGTATGAGAACATATGTGTAGGGAATGCATGGGAACAGATGTGTGGGAACACAACAGATTACAACAAACCTAACACATGTAACATTATATGTCTTTAACTATGCCTGCCATGATCAACGATTATTCTATGGGAAAGAATGTGCCAGCAGCACTCATGCAGCCCCAGACCATGACACTCCCACCACCATGCTTGACTGTAGGCAAGACACACTTGTCTTTGTACTCCTCACCTGGTTGCCGCCACACATGCTTGACACCATCTGAACCAAATAAGTTTATCTTGGTCTCATCTGAACCACAGGACATGGTTCCAGTAATCCATGTCCTTAGTCTGCTTGTCTTCAGCAAACTGTTTGTGGACTTTCTTGTGCATCAACTTTAGAAGAGGCTTCCTTCTGGGACGACAGCCATGCAGACCAATTTGATGCAGTGTACTGCGTATGGTCTGAGCACTGACAGGCTGACCCTCTACCCCTTCAACCTCTGCAGCAATGCTGGCAGCACTCATACGTCCATTTTCCAAACACAGCCTCTGGATATGACGCTGAGCACGTGCGCTCAACTTCTTTGGTTGAACAAGGCGAGGCCTGTTCTGAGTGGAACTTGTTTGTTAATCTGCTGTATGGTCTTGGCCACCGTGCTGCAGCTCAGTGTCAGGGTCTTGGCAATCTTCTTATAGCCTAGGCCATCTTTATGTAGAGCAACAATGTTTTTTTCAGATCCTCAGAGTTTTCTTTGCCATGAGGTGCCACGTTGAACTTCCAGTGACCAGTATGAGGGAGTGTGACAGCGATGACACCAAATTTAACACACCGGCTCCCCATTCACACCTGAGACCGTGTAACACTAACAAGTCACATTACACCTGGGAGGGAAAATGGCTATTTGGGCCCAGTTTGGACATTTTCAATTAGGGGTGTACTCACTTTTGTTGCCAGTGGTTTAGACATTAAAGGCTGTGTGTTGAGTTATTTTGAGGGGACAGTAAATTTACACTGTTACACAAGCTGTACACTCACTACTTTACATTGTAGCAAAGTGTCATTTCTTCAGTGTTGTCACATGAAAAGATATCATCAAATATTTACACAAATGTGAGGGGTGTACTCACTTTTGAGATACTGTGTGTGTGTGTGTATATATATATATATATATATATAAATTAATTTACATGTTTAGGGGTTCTCGTGGGTTACCATGTTTGCCTCGGACCTCCGGGGTTGTATCCTGCTGCCGAATTGCATGTGCAGTTTGCATGTTCTCCCCATGCTTTTGGGGTTTCCTCAGAGTACTCCGGTTTGCTCATCCAATCCAAAGACACGAGTTGTAGGCTTATCTCTTCAGGTGGAGATGAAGCAAGGGCACCACTATCAGCAAGTAGTCAAATAGCATTATGGGTAATATAGAAAACCATCAACTAAAATGAAAATAAACCAACATGGTGATGAAAGCTACATGAGTTTATGGAGATGTTGGAGATCCTGGTCCTTTCTGCTCTCCAGACCTGCATGATCGGTCTCGGAGGTCCTACTTCTGGATGGAGCTCTCATCTACTCCAAATCCAGACTGCTGGGATAAAGGCTTTTCAAAGCCAAACTGATTACATATAAACCAATAATTATCTCTTTCTGTTGTTACCCAGATGAGGATGGGTTCCCTCTGAGTCTGGTTCCTCTCAAGGTTTCTTCCTCTTAAACATCTTAGGGAGTTTTTCCTTGCCAGTGTCACCACTCAGTGTCTTGCTCAGTTGGGATAATTTATCACTTTTACTGTGTATGTACTGTGTTTATATTCCTGTAAAGCTGCTTTGAGACAATGACTGTTGTAAAAAGCGCTATACAAATAAAATTGAATTGAATGAAGTTTAAACAAAAAAAAAAAAGTCAGAAATTTCCTTACAAAATTGTAAATCTTGTACACCATTGAGGATCACATGTAATACAATAAATATTAACATGCAAGTTATTCTGATTTTCCTGTTTTAAAGTGTTCATTTGATTTGTATTTATGTGAATTATTTAAAACATTGGCACGCTTATCCCTTCTTCTTAGAAACTCAGCAAAAAATAGTAATGTCCTTTTTTCAGGAGACAATTTTAAACAATTTTGTAAAAATCCAAATAAGCTTTAAAGATTTTTATTGGAAAGGGTTTAAACAATGGTTTTCATGTTTGATCAGGGTGGCTGTGGCTCAGGTAGTAGAGCGGGTTGTCCAGAAACTAATCAGAGTTTGCAGTTTGATTCCGGGCCCACGAGACACTGAACCCCAGTTTGCTCCGACGGCTCACGCTGTGTGTGAGGGAGAGAGAAAATGGGTGAATGAGAAACATTTACCATCGTTCAATGAACCATAAACAGTTCTTGCACATGCACCTGTGGAACAGTCCTTATGACACTGTTTAGTCAGTAAGCAATTAAAAAGGTCACAGTTACAATAACTTAGGACACTAAAGTGACTCTGAAATACACCAGAAGAAAGATGCCTAGGGTTCCTGCTCACCTGCATGAACATACCATAGGCCTGATGTGGCCACTGCAATAAACTGCAATATTTATAACGCAAGACGCCCAAGACAGTGCTACAGTGAGACAGGAAGGACAATTGATAGTCTTTGCAGTGTAAAATTACAAAACAACCATGTCTCTCCCCCAGCCCCCCAGACATAGTCAAGAACCTGCAAATGTCTGGAAGAGTGGAGTAACATCTCACAACAAGAACTGACAAATCTGGTGCAGTCCATGAGGATAAGATGCACTGTGGTACTTAAAGCAGCTGGAGGCCACCAGATACTCATGGTTACTTTTAATATTGAACCCCCCCCCCTTTTGTTCAGAGGCTCATTACTCCAGGACTCCCTTCCAGAGGAATTCTGTAAAAAGCATTAGATCAACATTATTGCATTCACTACACAGAGGAAAGACATCAATAAAGCATATGGAAAAACGGGCCATCCATTGTTCAAGTAATGTAGAGATCGCTAATCACCTACCCCTAACGTAACTCACTCAAAAGATGTTCAACACAAAGATTAGTAGTTAATGGCATCTTGTGTATTAAAAATCAAGACAAATGTCTCCACTATCTCTTTATTATGAAATTAATTCAAAATAAAACGCCTTCATTTCACATTTGGCTCTGAAAACAGTATGACTGTTAGGAGGGCAGAAACAAGATTTCAGAGTTTTCTACATCCTTCCATAAAAATGTATTTCTTCCAAAACAATTACATTTCCAGAGAGACCATACTAAAAATCAAGCTAAAATTAAAACATCCGCACCTTTTTACAGAAAAAAAAAAAAAGAAACTCCAATGCCAACACACATGCTCAGAACACAAAGAAACAGGTCAAAAGAGAATGTCAAGAGTAGCAATAAGAACTGGTAAAAGGGATTTCAGAGTCACTCCATCAGACTGGACACCATTCATGTCGGTGGTGGTGGGTAGTACTGGTTATACTGGCCATACTGACCATACTGGCCCCAAGTGTTCTGACTTCCCCAGGAGTTGTATTGCTATTAAAAAAAAAACAAAAAAAAAAAAAAACAAACATACAATGGTTACGAACAGAAACGAGCACTGCAGCTCTCAAAATCTAGAAAAGTTTAATAACAAGACAATAAATTAATACATTAAATTAATCCTTATATGCTGTAAATTGCTAGGAAGTTGGGTTCAAAGAAATTCAGGCCATTATTTAGTACGCATGAAAACACACCTGATACCAGTTATTATAGTTGTATCCTCCGTGATTAGCTTGCATGTCTGGCATCATTTGGCCAGATGCTGCCGAGCCATCATCCACACGCTGTCTCTTTGAATCTGGCTCTTGTGACCTTTTTAACAAACAAAAAAAAAAAAAAGTTTAGAAATGTTAATGATTTTTGTAAAGAATTGAGAGCAAATTATCATTTTAAACTCAAAATGGAACACTTTGATATTAAATGCTAAAGAAATGTTAATGGAAATAAAAAAAAATAAATCAAATCAAATCAAAGCACTGCCAATACATAAATTTCTCAGTAGGAACTTACCCATTTTCTGCTTTCCTCTTCGTGGAATCCTGCTCCTTCAAAAGTTTTTGATGTTGTTCATAAGCAGCTACAAGCCTGAGTGAGAAAGAAAAGCAGATTTCATACATTAAATAATGATGTCATACTTTCATGACTCTGGAGCTACAGTTTAGGAGGAGTTGAAAGGAGATTAAAAAAAAAAAAAAGTTTTAAAAATAAAAGACTAAACTCACACATTTATATCGCTTCCAAAGTCCTCAAGAAACGACAATTTTTGCTGCGAGAAGGTTACACGCGCCTCTAATGGCAGGGTGCTGCTGAGCGCCCGGTCGAAGCATGCCAAGATCTCTGCCTCGTTCTGCTGCACATCTCCACTGTATTCCAGCTCCAGCAGGTTCAGGTAGAGTTTGGGACTAGTCTGGTAGGGGGAGAAGGGTTGGATCAGAGATAGCGAGTCCATAAAGTTACAAAACACATTCAGCTGTTTTCCCACAGCAAAGTGCTACTTTAAAAAAAAAAAAAGATTTTAGTATTTAAAGTAAATACAAAACTAAAAGAATCAAACCAGTCATCATTAGTCTCTTGTTAATCTTAAAGCCTTCTGAAAAGCCAGTTTACCTCATCCTTTTCAACAGCCTCTAGCAATACTTTTTTAGCCTGTCCAACATTCCTCTGTACTTTCAGGAACTGCCTGGCCAGCTTCACTGAAAAGAAGGTCGATTCACTTGTGTTTTTTGCATTCTTGATGGCGTCCTCTAGAAGAGCTTCCGCTTCATCCAAGTTCCCATGACGACGTTCAAGGCTCACACGACGTAGTCTCACCATGGCCAATCCAGGAACCGCCTCTTCTAGACTCTTCAGGATGCCTCGAGCCTCATCAATGTTTCCTGGAGAAACAAAGTTACACCTTATATCTCCAATATTTATAGATCAGTATTCAAGCATAGAGGTGTGCCTCAGGACTACAATCCTGCAGATCCCAATTAAAAGGGTTATATGGAGCAGGCAATCAGATATGGAGCATGCAGAACAAAGACCATGTTGATGAACATAGGAATGTACTGGATACAGAAAGGTGTTGTGCTGCACATTTACTGAATGTTGGTACAAACTAAAATAAGTGAGAATGGCCAAGGTGAGAACAGGGGAGGGGGTGAACATCGGAATACTTTTACACCATGAAAACATAACTCGTATTTGATTTGTCTCTTTACCTCAGAAGTCTTTTTTTACCTTTCAAAGTGTCTATGTGTTAACAATAAGGATCCACAGCAACACTATTTATACAAGCTGTTACATGAGTAACATTAGGAGTATAAATTAGTTGGGCTGCACGCGGTACATTTACTCATTACGCTACTTAGGGGCGGCTGTGGCTCAGTGGGGCGGCTGTGGCTCAGTCGGTAGAGCGGGGTGTCCCCTAATCCACTAATCGTAGGGTTGGTGGTTCGAATCCCGGCCCGGGTGATCCCATGCCGAAGTGTCCTTGGGCAAGACACTGAACCCTAAGTTGTCCCCAATGGCAAGCTAGCACCTTGCGTGGCAGCTCTGCTACCATTGGTGTGTGAATGTGCTCTCATTTGTAAGTCGCTTGTAAATGTAAAAAAAAAAAAATGATATTTCTGTAAAGCTGCTTTGAGACAATGTACCATTGTAAAAAGCGCTATACAAATTGATAAATTATTATACTTCTGCTCTGAACACACACTCCGGAGAGTAAATGCTAAAGTTGTGTCCCAAATGATGCAAGTGTATAGTACACTATGCACTGTGTAGTGCAGTGTTTCTGCAGACACCTAGTGGTCAGTGGTGTAATTGCAGGGGGTCTGTAGGAAAGTGTTTATACTTGTCAAATGTATCAATATATTCAAATGAGGTGTTAATTTATTTGGTTATTTCCATGAATTCACAAATCATGTTAACTGAGCTGACCATCATTCATTGATTTAAATTTATCTACAAATGAAATGATAATTTGCAAAAACCTTAGTGGTAGACAAGTTCAAGTGTCGTATTGATAAAAAACAAAGCATAATTCAGAGTGTCAAATTAAATTTCACACCAACAATAAAATGGAATTGAACCTAGTATTTGTACCAATCCCTTGGGAATGACCTGGGGATTGCTAGGACTGTAGAATTCAGTGCCATTTCTGAATCCATAAGATGTAATGCATAAATATTATAAATATAAAATCTCTCAAAATATTAAATTTAAAAAAAAAAAAGAAAAAAAAAAAAGAGTACACCCCTCACATTTGTGTAAATATTTGATTATATATCTTTTTATATGACAACACTGAAGAAATGACACTTTGCTACAACGTAAACAGTGTAAATTTGCAGTCGCCTCAAAATAAATAACAGCCATTAATGTCTAAACCACTGGCAACAAAAGTGAGTACACCCCCAAGTAAAAATGTCCATTTTCCCTCCCCGGTGTCATGTGACTTGTTAGTGTTACAAAGTCTCAGGTGTGAGTGGGGAGCAGGTGTGTTAAATTTGGTCATCGCTCTCTCACTCCCTCATACTGTTCACTGGAAGTTCAACGTGGCACCTGATGGCAAAGAAAACTCTGAGGATCTGAAAAAAAAATAATTGTTGCTCTACATAAAGATGGCCAAGGCTATAAGAAGATTGCCAAGACCCTGACACTGAGCTGCAGCACAGTGGCCAAGACCATACAGCGGTTTAACAGGACAGGTTCCACTCAGAACAGGCCTCGCTATGGTTGACCAAAGAAGGTGAGTGCACGTGCTCAGCATCATATCCAGAAGTTGTGTTTGGGAAATAGACACATGAGTGCTGCCAGCATTGCTGCAGAGGCTGAAGGGTGGGGGTGTCAGCCTGTCAGTGCTCAGACCAGGACCCCCCCCCCACACACACACTTATGTATTAGTTTTTTTATGGATGAATAAAACCAAAACCTGTGTGTATTGGTTACTTTCAGTCGTATATAATTGTACAAACAGTTGTGTAACGTTTGTCTTAAGTTTATATTTGTAACAGTTTGTGGACTTTATTTTAAATAAACGCAGCTGCTATGGTTCCAACTAGAACCAAGAAATACAACCACATCACCCCGATCCTATCCAAACTGCATTGGCTCCCAGTTAAATCTCGCATAGATTTTAAAATACTATTATTAACCTATAAAGCACTAAAAGGTCTCGCACCACAGTATTTAAGCGATCTTTTGATCTTCTATGATCCTCAACGCCCACTTAGATCCACAGATGCAGGTTATTTGACTGTACCGCGAATAGTGAAGGCTACAGCAGGGGGAAGAGCGTTCACTCATAGAGCTCCACAGTTATGGAACAGTCTTCCATTTAGTGTTCGGGACTCAGACACAGTCTCAGTGTTTAAGTCTAGACTTAAAACGCATTTATTCACTCTAGCCTACCCTGACTAGACTTTCCATCATGCTAAATCCCAGTCTTAACAATCTTTTCTCTCCCTCTCTCCTTCTGCCAAGCTACACATGAGTTTATGGAGATGTTGGAGATCCTGGTCCTTTCTGCTCTCCGGACCTGCGTGATCAGTCTCGGAGGTCCTACTTCTGGATGGAGCTCTCATCTACTCCAAATCCAGATTGCTGAGACAAAGGCTTTTCAAAGCCAAACAGATTACATATAAACCAATAATTATCTCCTTCTGTTGTTACCCAGATGAGGATGGGTTCCCTTCTGAGTCTGGTTCCTCTCAAGGTTTCTTCCTCTTAAACATCTTAGGGAGTTTTTCCTTGCCATTGTCGCCACTCAGTGTCTTGCTCAGTTGGGATAATTTCTCACTTTTACTGTGTGTATACTGTGTTTATATTTCTGTAAAGCTGCTGACACAATATCTATTGTAAAAAGCGCGATACAAATAAAATTGAATTGAATTAAGTGGGAAAAAAAAACTGCAAGTTAGCCCCCATACGATTAATCGAAAAATAAAATAAAAACTACTGTCCAACTAATCGATTATGAAAACTGTTAGTTGCAGCCTTAGTCAAGTCTGTAGTCCAATCAATATTATGTTGGAAATAATTAACCACAGTAAAAGAAATGTCTAAAAAATTGACTTTAGAGCAGAGCATCAGCTCTTTACAATTTTAACATGCAAGGAAATATCCCCATTCAATTTCTCTTGCTCAGATCCAGATGAACTGATTTGATTAACAGTAGGTGTGCGACTTCATACTGGTCTGGGAGGTTTTATCTGTTCGCTGTTCCACCCAGTCAAATGTGGACAATACCGTACACAAAAGTACAGTGAAATTCACCTTGTTGTTCCTCAAATGCGGCCCAGAGAACATGGATGGTAGGCTTCTTCGGCAGGTGGACGGTGCATGCTTTCTTGAAGATGTGTCTCACGCCCTCTGTGCTGTAGCTCTCCAGGTACTTGGCATACTTCAGAAGTAAAGAAGGAAAGATGAGAAGGGGTGGGAGAGAGAGAGAGAGAGAGAGAGAGAGAGGATAAAAAGGTAGAAATGGGAAAGAACACAGAAATTAAGTTCTCATTTCTGATTCCTGCACCGGTGAATTTCCATTGACAAGATCGTTTTGAGAATTTCTGTTTTAAACCCATCAGCACCTTCATGGAACCAATAAGATAAGTTTCTGTAAGGTAGTGGGAGACGGAGAGATGCAACGAAGTTGGCATATGCTGGAGTCAAATCTTGTGTGGCAAGCTGGCCATCCCCTAATACAACAGATACAGTCAAATATCAACGTTACACGCAAAGAGTGCAGGAAGTTTTACTGAGGAAGTGAAAACGTTGATTGGGGGGACAGGAGGAACGAAAGTCTCTGCCAAAGGGAGCTCTATTTACCTTTATCCAAAACTCCTCGTACAGGGCACAGGCGATCAGGCAGCGCTCAAACAGAACCACTACACGCTCCGGTGTCCCATTCTCCAGCTCAAAGTCCAGGTACTCCCTCCAGTTGCTAAGCTGAGTCTTCTCCAAGGCTTTCACATGGAAATATGGACGCTTGATCTAGTGGAAGGGTTAAATTTTTTAAATAAATACATTTTATAGTGTTGATTCAAAACACTTGTGTAAATTAAAAACTTAATTTTTAGCAAGTAAATATATGAATAGAGAAAAGTAATAACACTTACCCCTTCTTCAAAGGCCCAACGCTTGCTGACTTCATGTTCATTGTGGTTAAATATCTCTTGGCGTGTCTCGATCACCTTATGTCGCATGTTCTCGATCTCTGTGACTCTCTAGAGGAGAAATGGACAATTATGTGCCATCGCATTATAGCATGCTCAACTTATCGAGTGACGTGCAAACTGCATATTCAGCTACCAAGGTTTTACATCACCATGAGCTCGAGAGAAATTAGCAGCATCTTGCGCTGGGATAAGCACGGTATGCACACCCTGCACATCAGCTGCGGCCCAAGCCGAGGGAGGGCTGAGGGACGGTGTCATTCCGTCACGGTCCCGTCCCACTTTTAGATCGACTCCCTGATTGGATGCCAACTTGGATCCTCAGGTATTCATTGGCTGCTAACGGAAAGACACCTCTTCAAACCTGTACAGTTTTGCTTCTCTCCAGGATCAGGTAGGACCCTCCCTATCCCTGGCATGTTTTAAAACCCACAAAAATTCCAGCTTGGGCTCTTACCTTTGCTGGGTCAGGAAGGTCATCTGTGCCTGGTGGTAGCTCCTCGCTGGGGGTTTCCCCCTCCCCTTCTCCCTCTCCATCTCCACTGGGCTTATTGGCAGCTGCAAGTTCCAACCTCAGCTGAACAAACTCCTCTTCAGACAGGAAGTGCTTGGGATTATTGTTTTGCACATGATCCTTGAACCTGGAAACAATAATGTATACCATTAACTGTGGAATGACTTGTATTCCCCAATGAACGTTACCAAAAGAAAAAAAAAATAAAAGGGAATCCATAATCTTTAGACATTAGCATGAATATAAAGCTTATTTCAATCATATCTACAGTGTTATCTTGAATGTTTAGTCAGATAACAGAACATGAACATATTTTACACATTTATAAAACAAACCTCTGGAAGTGCTGAGAGTACAGCTGAGTAGGAATTCCCAGGACACGATCATAAACTGCTGTAACATTGGCTAACTTGTTCTGCTCAGTCTCCCAGCCAATATAAGCTTCCCACAGACGGTCTGACCGAAAGTCTGTACCCGCAGCAAGAACTGCATGCTCATAGGCACTGGGGGAGAAGGGAAAAAAACAAAACCAAACAATACAAACAAGACATTTAGGATCTAGAACACAAGCAATTAAAACACAATCCATGTTACTTGGAATTCTGGACAATATACTTACGCTCGCATGCGATTCTCAGCCTCTCCATCACTGGTGTCTTGGTTCTCCTTTAAGAAAGTTATATAATGAAGCCAAAGGTCAACACTGAGTGGGATGGCTTGCAGACCTCTGCGATACACCTGGCGGGACAAGAAAGCGTTAACACCAAGTCAAACATGCAATTGTAATGTAATGACATTGGATAAAAATCAAGTGCGCAAACTACAGCTTGGGTGCATTTACAGAGACGCCTTACCTCATCCGCCTCCTGTATGCAACCATGCTTTTTTTCTATGTCTGCATATTTCTTCCAGTATCCGTAACAATAAGGATAGCACAGAAAAAAGGCATCAAACGCCTTTCTCGAAGTGAGCAGGTGATTCTGGGAGAAAAATAAATAAAAGAATAAATAAACAAATAAAATAAGGACACTTCTTTTAATCTACAACGATCCCAACGTGCTCTTGGTTTAATCTGTTCGTAGATTTATGTAGCACTTACCTCTTGTTCAACATATTGCAGGAGGTAGACCCAGCCATTAAAGTCCTCAGGATCATCCTCAACCACCTTATAGAGCCTCTCGAAGTCAGAGGGGAGCGAAAATTTCGACACCGACACATCTCCCACTTCACTTCCCTCTTTGGACCCATCCTCAAGTTCCATATTAGCTGGGCTGTCTGAGCTGCCTGTTTCAGCCTGCTTTTCTAAGCTCAACACAGATTCTTTGAGATGACCCTCTGCAACCTGTCCATTTGTTTCGGGCTGACTGCCATCAACATAGGTTGATGTATCGTGCTGTTCTGAAAGGCCAGATTTTTGTTCCACTGCAGACTGTGAATGCCCGTCTACCGAGTACTGCTCCAGCAGGCCTTCTTCTGGGTTCTGCTGATTTGCGAGAGCAGCAAAAGTGTCAGGTACTTGGTCCATTGTCCACTGCGCATCAGGAGCCAAATTAGGAAGGTCAGGAATGAAGCCATCTCCTGCATCTTCCATAAGAGTTGCATCTCCATTGTCAGAGGCATTTGCACCAACCATCCCAGTCATGGCCTCGTCCGAGTGTTGCAGATCTAAAGAATTACAAAATAAAATCAGAACTCTGTAATGCAACATCGGACCTCAAATGGTGATTTAAAGGCACTGTTCCTGATCAAGTATGGTCTCCTTACTGAAAGAGCAGCGTGTTGTACATGCAGAAATGTAAAGGCTAATTTTTATATAGTCATCCCCCAATCCACATTAAAGTACTGTTGTAGACAAAGTCCCTGCAGTAAATTGGTACATATAGCACATTAAAAACAATTATTCTACCACAGTGAATTTTAAGGTTTTGTAACAATGATCATAAGTTAGAAGTTTGTACTGGCCAACATCAGTGGGGGGGGGGGGGACCCCCCATGTATATGGGTGCTAATTGTCCAGGAAATGGCCTGCTACATTTCAAATGCAGTATACTTTGAAAGGCTGCTTTAGAAAAATCTTGTGGAATGCATACAGTACATGGGTACTCTGATGATTTTTTTTGCATTTGTACTGTACACTTAAAAAGTGAAGTATACTTTCTGCTTAAGTTCGAGAACTGGGACCAGCACTTTACTATAGCTGACTGGGCGGTCCTGAGATGACGTAGCAGAAGTAGTACGGACCTACTACAAACGTATTCATATAATTGATAAATTTGTATAGCGCTTTTTACAATGGTACATTGTCTCAAAGCAGCTTTACAGAAATATCATTTTTACATTTACAAGCGACTTACAAATGAGATCACATTCACACACCAATGGTAGCAGAGCTGCATGCAAGGTGCTAGCTTGCCATAGGGGGCAACTTAGGGTTCAGTGTCTTGCCCAAGGACACTTCGGCATGGGATCACCCGGGCCGGGATTCGAACCACCAACCCTACGATTAGTGGATTAGTGGACAACCCGCTCTACCAACTGAGCCACAGCCGCCATATGCATCTCTGACACCTGGGAAAGTGATTTAATTGGTCAGACAAGATGTATTCAACACTCTTCTGTTCTCTTGTGATCAGCTGGGGCTAATTACTAATACTTTGACTCAAAGATTGAGCCAACTATGTCAAATACCGTCTGCATGTGCTGTGAGACATTTGATTAAGCAAATTAATTGCACATATACAAAGACACAAATCCAGAGTTCTTCCAGAAAACCGATGATCAAGTGTGATTACTGTATATTGATCGATACCAGATGCCACGTTTTTAATATTTAGGACAGTACTTAGGTGCTATGCATAAAAAGGTCCTGAAGACAAACGGAAGTGAATCTGTTCCTGCGCCAGGGTTTTATGCTAAAATACCAAACACGAGCTAGCACGTTAGCCGTCCAAGCCAGCTCTCTGAACTAATCTTCACTAAAGATCAATTTCGGGGGAAATTGTTGCACTCCGTTTATCTAGATGTCCAGTTATGTAAATATCTGCCCGTGTTGTGAACGCCATTACAGCCGTTTTATAGTGGAAAAAGCTGGCTAATATTTACCCAACAGCTAGCCTGATAACTAGATACACTTAGCAAGTTACCCCTGAACCCTTCGCGGATTTTGTGCCGTAAATTTGGACAAATTAAATAAATAGTATTATAAACAAAATCTAATCGATTCTTAAGCATTGTTTCTAGTCTTTCCCGTAAAACCAGCAGGCTACGCAACAGAGCGCGGTGCCAGCTAGCACAGCTAACAACGTCGGTTTGATTTGAGGCCTAGTTCATTAGCCACAAAGCTAAACACTAGCATGTACACATTGTCATCGCGAATAACTCCAAGCTTACATTAAAAACGGACTTATAACAAACTCAAAGCATTAATGTGGGCGTTTACGTACCAGATTGTTCCATGAAACTTTGTTTGCAGAATAATTACGCTCAAATTTTGAAGTTATCTTTTCAACAACATGTGGTCGCGTTACCGAGCTCTCGTGCTACACTTCCTCACAAGGATAAGACCATCCCGCACATGCGCACTGCGCCCGAAGCTGCTAAATAGGCGGGTGTCTGAGCAGATGCGCGGTTGTTGGCTTCTTTTTGGGCCTGCTTCGAATTTAAGGGAAATCTTCTGATGATTAATGAGTGGAATATATATATATATATATATATATATATATATATATATATATATATATATATATACACACTCCTTTCCATATCCAACTACACTTCAAAGTATTCTAGACAAGGCTTTAAAAATCTCCAATTAGAAAGAGCACGCAAACAAAAACCTGTCACCCCTGTCTGCCAACACGTGTCACATTGGAACAAATCTCAAGTGCTCAGCTCCTGACTGTAGATTATATAGGTATATCTTTCTTTGTTTTCAATGAATGATTATTACACACTTCACACTACTCTACTTACATTGTTGAGTTATTAAAGCAGTAGTAGCAGTTACACCACCTTTTCAGGTGATTGTGTATAATTTACTAATAATAGTGTCTCTAATGTCTACGTAATTATGTGTTGTACAACTAATACAACTAATGTGTTTTAATCTGTATTCTTGTTTCACATGCTGTATATTGTGATTTGCGTGCGTGCACACACACACACACATACACAGTTTACTTTGTGTCAGTACAAATTCTGGCAAAAGTTTTTGGGAGGCAGTTAATAATGAATCGTATGCTCAGCAAAAAGCTTTATTTGAGATATTTATAAACCTGAGACAGCTCCAAAAAAAAAAAAAAACACTAACAGAAGCACATTGGGTTTGTATTAACAATGACTTGAGTCAACCTGAAGTGCAGTAACATTCTAGTGTAATTATAAGTTCATCAGGCAAATGTGCCAACCCAGACAGTTTCAGTAGAACTCTCTCATTCCACTAGATAAAAGGGTGCCTCAAGGGGTCTGAGCTAAAAAGATTGTATAGACTAGATAATTAAAGAAGGCACTTGCCCAGGGTTAAGAAAGTCACAAAAACCACCAGCAAACATATTTATTGACTTTGAGCTGACTGTTAGTCAGGAGTTGTTATAGGTGTTCTTTGCAAGACAGTGCTAGATTATCAGTGCCTGTTACACCCTGTTGAAGTCTGTCATGATGCTTGGTAACAGGTGTTAGTGCAACTCAGCAGGTTAACAGTGTAGAGAAATCAAAACAATACCTATAGCATATAACATATTTGAACAAATGTTTTATGCATTATGTGGAGTAGCTCAAATGCATGTCATGAGAAAACATGAAAATATCTTAAAACTATATGTGATTCACTACAGTGGAGATATGAAAACATGCATTCTTAATGCAAACATTAAAAACATATTGCAATTAGACAAAAGTACAGTTGTAATTATTCATTCATATTCAGTAACTGCTTTTTTCTCAGTCAGAATTGTAGTGGATTTGGAATGTATCTTTGAAACACTGGAAGTGAGGTAGGAATACAACTTAATAAGATGCCAGCAAGACACCATGCATACACATTTTGCACCTACTATTGGCTACAATAGCCAATCCACTTACCTGCATGTTTTTGGGAGGAGGGACAAAAACTAGAGAAACAAAAGAAACCCAAACGGACACTGGGATGCTAAAATTACAATCCCCTTGCCAGCCTAAACATTCTACATGGAGTCCCAAAAGTCTCCATACATAGAGGACTGTTTGCGCCAGAACCAGATCAGTTGTGCCTTCGTGAGTCGCTGTTCATAGGCGTCCTCTTCTCGGTCGGTCTGCAACATTTCCAGTCTTTTTCAATTTGTTAATAAGTTTGGCAACAGTGTTGTGTGTGATGTGCTTGTCATGTTTCCTGTTAAAGTCCAACACAACCTTGCAACAGATTCCTGATCCAGCCATGAAAATAATTTCAATATGTTCTTCTTTTGTCAAAGACTTTCTTAAAGACTATTTGGGAAACATCCATCCATACATTATACA
>JAFFST010045111.1:31587-36470 GCA_022414735.1 Noturus placidus | reverse complement strand
GTTCCACTTGATATGCCAGTCGCTCCAGCGCGACGGAGTTCTCCTCCGCTTCCGGGGAAAAAAAATCCGCTATCCATGTTTGGTCTTTCGTTCTGTCACGGTCGCGTATAGGAGGCGGATGCAATCGCGGGATTTTTCTGTAAGTATTTATTATATATATATATATATATATATATATATATATATATATATAATTTTTTTTTTTTCAGTAAACTGCTAATTTAAGTACTTCATGAAGAGGTAGGGCCTTCATGAAGGACTGATGTCCTTACCTCATTTTTTTCTTATAACTTGATATTTACTGTGTGCTTTGTGAGCTAACAGAAATTTACTTACTGCCAATTAAATGTTAGTGTTAATTCACATGCTAGTTTCATGACTATGTATAGAGTTAAAGCTAGAGGAAATGTAATAACTCAGAGATAAATGTAAATTACACAGGTCATTTTATCTTTGCTAGAATGATCTTTCTCTCACCAGTTGGCCAGTGTAACTTAATTAAATCGGTATAACCTGTAATCCTCCTTTTATAACTTCCAAATGTAAAAACTGTGATCACATTCTCAGTTCATAGAAATATAAAAAAAATTAGAAAACAATATTAACAGAGAAAGTGTGTGCCCCCATGCATGACAAAGAGTCAAATAGCCACAGAGAGAAGAAGATAGAAACAATGCAGCTCACAGCTATAATTTGTTTATATAGATAACCTACCAGGGCTGTAAATTTCCAACTCATCAAAATGAGAATATCGAGAGCATACCCTCGTTGTTTTCAATATGCCGTAAAAAGTAAAAAAAAAAAAAAATAATAATGTTTTGTGTCTTATTGCTCGAACACAACTCATTTGGTGTCTCTAGAGCATGATAAAGATCTTTTGCTCCCTTCATTATTTATATAAAGAAAAAAGAAAAAAAAACTGTAACTAGATTCTAAGTAACAAATAACTCACTCGATAAGGTTGGCTTTGCTTTGCTAAGGTTATCTTTCTTATTAATTGCTATAACAGCTCTGAATGTACAGTGCCCTCCACTAATACTCTTGGTAAATATGAGCAAAGAAGGCTGTGGAAAATTGTCTTTATTGTTCAAAACATTCACAAAAATACTCTCATGGATATCAAACAATTGTAAACACAACACAGGTTTATCAAAAAAAAAATTGTTAAATATAGGTGTGTAACAATTATTGGCACCATTTTATTCAATACTTTATGCTTTGAAGCTCTGAGTCTTCTCCTATAATGACTGATGAGTTTGAAGAATACATGACAAGGGTTCTGAGAACATTCCTCCATACAGAATCTCTCCAGATCCTTCAAATGCTGAGGTCCATGCTGGTGGACTCTCCCCTTCAGATCACACCACAGGTTTTCTATGGGTTTTTAAGTCAGGGGACTGGGATGGCCATGGCGGGACCTTGATTTAATTGTCAGTACACCATTTTTGTTTTGAATTTGATGTATGTTTTGGCTCATTGGTCCAGCCACAGCGCTTTTTAAGCGTTCTGGAAGAGGCACTCAGGTTTTCATTTAATATCTGTTGACATTTGATAGAGTCCATAATGCCATTTATCCTAACAAAATGTCCAGGTCCTCTGGCAGAAAAACAGCCACAAAACAGTAAAGATCCACCAACATATTTATGAGGGCATGAGGCACTTTTCCAAATGGCTACCTCTCTGTGTGCACCAAAACCACCTCTGGCCACTTGAACCATCCTCTGCACAGTGTGTTGAGACAATATAGACACACATTATCTTCCAGGTTTATTCATAACATTTACAGTAGACTGGAACTTCTTAATTATTGCCCTGATGGTGGAAATGGGCATTTTCAATGCGTGTGCTATTTTCTTATAGCAACTTGTTTTGTGAAGCTCAACAACCTTTTGCCAAACATCACAGCTATATTCCTTGGTCTTACACATGGTTATGTATGACTAAGGAAATTTGGCCTATGTGATACCTATATTTATACGTCATATAAGTCATGGTTGAACAATTTCCTGTTCCTAGTCAACCATGTGTACTAAAAATGTAAAATATCAATGGGCATTTACTTCAAATATATTTTTCTCACATGAATTCATAGGGGTGCCAATAATTGTTGCACGCCTATATTTAACAAAGATTTATTTGTGTGGATAAAGGTGTTATGCTTGTAATTGTTTTATATCCATGAGAGCAGAGTATTTTTGTGATTAAAAAAAGATCAAAAGTTTAAACAATAAAGACAATTATAGGATTTTGCACTTTTTTGTGCTAAAATAACAAGCTGCATTTTTTGGCTTGTGAGAGAATGACTGTTATTAACTGCTATAACGAAACTGATGACAGGAATTAACTTGTCTTGTGGCTGTTCAATAACATTAAATGTAAAGGTAAATGGTTAAAAAGTGCAACATCATGCATTAATAATTTAAAAACTGTTAATTTTGCCAAAACTGATGTGATATCACATCATTTTGCCATGGATTATTTTCCTATAATAGCATGGCCTGTTATTCCTTACTTAATATCTAACAGCTCTCCTTGAGGTTTATGTTCCCTTGTGCTACCTGCGATCAGTTAGCGACCAGAACCTTCAAACTTACTGTCCCTCAGAGATGGAATGAACTTCCAACCTCAATCTGGACAGCAGAATCTGTCATTATCTTCAAATAAAAACAGCTAAAGATTGACCTCTTTCGTGAACCCCTAACTTGCCACTTTTCTATTTCCATCTCCATTGCAATTCAGCTTCAGACACAGTGAAGAAGTGAGGACAATAATTTAATACATTTTGTCACATTTAAAGTTATGGGAAGTGAGACATGAACTTGTATCATGGTGTGAATTCTTAATTAGTTCACACTCCATGGCATTAGTATCTCTAACACCCACAATTGTCATGTCATGTAGGAATTCATTATCTACTAGGTTTGAGGTCTCAAACAATTTTGAGGGGAAAAAAAGAATACATAACAATAACTACAGTTTATACTGTATATGGGTAGTGAAATATAATATATGACTGTTTTAAAAGGTCACGTGCACAGAATACTGTACTCCAACATTAAAAAGAATGGTTTTACATAGGTTTTACATTTACACATGTTTACATTTTAACTTTTGTATTACATAGAAATATTAAAATGCTGTCCCAGTTGTTCAAAGACTTATGCTATACACAATACTTCATTAGAATTCTGAGGACGCACTGATGAGACAGGGGACCCTTTTTTAATTTTATTTAAAACTACTTATCATTGCCTGTGTTATTATTTTCTGTAATATCCACTGAACAGAGGTTCAAGTGGCATTTGGACCAAGGTTGTACTTTGACAATGATTGGGAAAGGAGGTTGCAGTTTCAGTTAGATTTCATGCCACATATACAGTGCCATGCGAAAGTATACGGCCCCCTTGAACTGTTCGACCTTTTGCCACATTTCAGGCCTCAAACATAAATATATAAAATTGTAATTTCTTGTGAAGAATCAACAACAGGTGGGACACAATCATGAAGTGGAACGAAATTTATTGGATATTTCAAACTTTTTCAACAAATAAAAACTGAAAAATTGGGCGAGCAAAATTATTCAGCCCCTTTACTTTCAGTGCAGCAAACTCTCTCCGGAAGTTCAGTGAGGATCTCTGAATGATCCAATGTTGACCTAAATGCCTAATGTTGATAAATAGAATCCACCTGTGTGTAATCAAGTCTCCGTATAAATGCACCTGCTCTGTGATAGTCTCAGAGGTCATATATATATACAGTATACATTTTTTTTTTCCCCCAAACATTGTAGAGCTAAAGTATGGAGGTTGAAAAAGATTTAAGTCTGTGCTCCGAATTCCCATTACCAAGGTCATTCAAATGCAGCAAAATATTCTAATCAGCATGCTTGATTAACTTGCCTCTGTCCTGGACTCACAGTATGTTAGACCACACAAGTACAGCAGGCTAGTTGAGCAATTTGTCAGGAGATTGCAGGTTCAAATCTCCAGCTGTCTGTGGCCAAGATTTCATAAGAACATAATTGTCCTTGCTTTCTGGGTGAGAAGGATAGCATAAGGTTTCTGGCAAAGTCAACAACCCTTTTCCTGAAAAGGAGGCAATACTGATGAGGTGCATGTAGAAATTAGGAACAATTATCTATATTTTATAAATGCATTTTGTTCTCCCACAAGACCAACATTATCCTAATCAGAAGGCAACATAGATTTCCCTGGGACTTCAATTGTAATTACATTATTAATAGGAAAACAATAATCCATCTTAATCAACAAGGTGTTTAATGCTATCTTCAGTGATGACGGTAGTTTCTAATTGTTGCAGCCTTGCATATAAGAAAGTCCTTTGTGATTCTAAATTTACATTCAGCAGCTTCTTATAATTGAGCTAAGCACATGAGGGTGTAGGGCCTTTCTCAAGAGTCTAACATTGACAGCTTAGAAGTACCAGTCTTTAAACTCACTACTTTCCAAACAATAGTCCAGAGCCCCAACCACTGAGCCACCCCTACCCACAGTGTCCCCGTACCCCTGCCTACATTGTTCCTGTCATTTAACACTTTTCCTACTCAGGAACAAGGGGCATGCCTAGGTTTGAGGTTCTGTAGTAGCTCCTTGAGAGAAGCCTTTATTTGTCACAAATACATTACAGAACAGTGAAATTCTTTTCTTCGCATATTCCCAGAAGTTGGGTTCAGAACACAAGGGCCAGCCAGGACATGGCACCCCTGGAGCAGATAGATTTTAGGGCCTTGCTATTGAACCACCAACCTTCTGATCAGTAACCCAGAGTTTTAAGTGTTGACCCATCACTGCTACTTAATCCTCAGATAATGGTTTGCCATCCGTGATTTAGGTGTATACCCCTAGCTACTGTGCACATAGCCC
>JAFFST010045111.1:21587-26587 GCA_022414735.1 Noturus placidus | reverse complement strand
ACTATAATAGTGAAATATGCACACAATTGCTCGTGGTCGTTCACCAGGCGTGGGCTTCGGCTGAAGGGTCCGGTGGGACCGGTCCAAAACCAGCTCCTTCTCCGGACCAAACGCCTCTTTTAACAAGGCCGCTACAGCAGCAGTTGAACATGTGTCAGAACCTTCTGGAACTTTCATTATTCGAACGTTATTGCGCCGTGACCTCGTCTCCAAATCCTCACATTTATTCTGTAATTGAGCCACGGTCGCAGTGAGAGACTCGATGGTAGAATCTCCTGGAGCTCCGTATTAAAAATATCAGCGATATCCTTCCTCAATGAAGCCAACAGCTCAAGCTTGAGTGCGGCGAGATGAAGGTCACCGCTCGGCAACGCGGATTCAGGGGAAGAGGAGGAAGCGCTCACGGCACGCGCACTCGGCCTCAGTCGTGTTTGAATGCCACCTCGGGTTTTCGTATTCTTTCCAGACATTTTAACGTGACAAAAAATTTAAATTATAAACAAAGATAAGGAGTAAAATAAGTTCAAGTATATTATACGACCAAAAAACGCAAATTAATAAAAATTTTAATCAAAATCAGCAGGAGCCTCCAGCTTCGCGTCCTACTCCATTCGAACCAGAATTCGAAAGCAAAAAAATTTCTGTATATAAAAAAATGTTAAGAATGTAAAAATACATGCTGAGTTTAGTTGTTAGCACATCTGGTTCTACCTGCTCTGCATTTCTGCCTGATGTGCCAGCCACCCTTCACTGATGTTTCACTCCTTTAATCCTGGAATATCTTGAGATGGTGGAGCAGTGGTAGAGATGTCTCCCTATCACCAGCCCTAGGATGTTTGCTTTCCCAACACATTTTCCTTTCCTGGAGACTGAGCCAAACGCTCCCTATTTCTGCCTCCTCTGCCAGGTCTTTGAGAGCCTTCCTCAGCTTGGTGGCAGTGATCCCAAGTAAATTCCGGAACTGCTGCATGGATGTTCCAGTGTAGCCAGTGCAAGGTATATGGCCGCAAGGAGGTTATGGTGATCTCTTGTGGAAATTTCACCTGGTGGTCGAGGTCCAGTTCTCATGACAGGAGGGACCACTACCTCATGCTGCTGCTCTTACAAACCGCTGTGATCAGCCACTGTGATGTTGCCAGGCTAGGCCTGTTTGCTTCCAGTCTGCATGCCTCCAGCTTTAAAACAATTAAAAAGATTATTTACTATACAGACTTATATGACTTCACAGATCGTCAAATAATTGCTTAGTATGTCGATTGTGAGATAACAAGAAAATGACTTGACTTGACTTGAAAAAATAAACTTGATGATACCAGTAAACCTGAGCCAAAAGATGAAGAGATCCAAATCCTCTGGGGATCAGTTAAGAAGAAAAAAAAAATTACGCTCCAAAACAGCTATCAAGAAGCTCTCAATATATACACTTATCAGCTACATTATTAAGAATAACTGTAGACCATGCATTAATGCAATGATCTAATCAGCCAATCATGTAGCACCAGCGCAATGAAGAAATTATGCAGATACAAGTCAAGAGCATCACATCAAACATCAGAATGAGGAATCAGTGACCATTATATGGTTGTTGGTGCCAGATGGGTTGATCTAAGTATTTCAAGTCCTGACCTCTTGTGATTTTCACTAATTGGCATTTATGTAGGTGGAAACGTCTTGTTGATGAAAGAGGTCAGAAGAGAATGGCCAGCCTGATTTGAGCAGTCAGGAAGACTATGGTAACACAAATATCTACACAGTGCTGAGCAGATAAGCATCTCAGAACACACCTCAGAATAGAATGTGTCAAACCTTGAGATGGATGGGCTACGACAGCAGAAAACCACATTGGGACTTCAGGCAAGACCAGGAATCTGAGAATAGACAGGCTCACAAAAGCTGGTCAGTTGAAGATTGGAAAAACATCAACTGGACAGTTTCCACTGTCTTCAACTGTGCAGTTTTGGTATTTAACACATTTCCACATATTTCCAATCTGCATTATTTTATACATTGCTCTCTTGCCACATGATTGGCTGATTGATTAAAACTCAGGATCAAACCCAAGACCTTGAAGATATAAGGCTATCTGCTGCACCACCAACCCAACCAAACTCATATACTACCTTGTAAATTAGAATTCCAAGCCTAGCTAATAAACTAGCTGTTCCTCCCAGGAACTCCCCCTCCTCAGGTCAATTTGAGCGAGTGTTTCTTGCCATTGTTTTATTGGTTGATAGAGCAATTTTGCTAAAGTTTAGTAAAGCCATTGCTCCTGCTCTAGCAACCCTCATGAAGCTTTGCATAGCATGCTTCCACAAACCCTGATATCCTCACAACATCCACTAAATTAGCTATACCAATCAAATGGGAACAACTAATGCTACTATCACTATCATGATGAGCATTGTGAGAGTGAATCAATTAGCACAACTCTCTGTATCACTGGGAACAGCACACACACACGCACACAGAGACAGAGAGAGAGAGAGAGAGAGAGAGAGAGAGACAGACAGAGAGAGAGACAGACAGAGAGAGGCCAAGTCAAGACAGTGAATTCTTTATCATCTTCCTCAAACCATTCTTTACTGATATTGGGGAATATCTTTACAATGTTGGGGTGTACTTGGTCTGCAACAATGTTTAGGTCGGTGATGTGTGTTACATTCACATGAATGCCAGGACCCAAGGTTTCCCAGCAGAACTTTGCCAGCAGAACATTACATTCTCAGAGCATCACACTGCCTTTTTGGCTTGCCTTCTTCCCATTGTGCATTCCGGTGCCATCTCTTCCACAGGTACACATTATTCATCAGACCAGGCCACCTTCTTCCATTGCTCCATGGTCCAACTCTGATGTTCATGTGCAAATTGTAGGTGCTTTTGGTGGTGAACAGGATTTAGCATGGGCGCTTTGACAAGACCTTCTCAGATCCTTATACTTGCCCATTTTTCCCAATTCCAACACATCAACTTCGAGAACTGACTGTTCTCATGCTGACTAATATATCCCACCCTTTTGTAGGTCCCATTCTAATGAGATAATTAATTGTATTCACTTCACATGTCAGTGGTTTTAATTTTATGGCTAATTGGTGTAAAATGTCAGTGTCCATAATCTGGGATCAGTTTATATGTAGGTAATTCCATAGTTTAAAGTGACAAGTACCAACGGATGGTAATGATACAAATAATGCTCAATTCAGGGAAGATACACCATATGCTGCAGGCTAGGTCCCTGCTAGCAGTATGCACAGACATATGGGCACACAAAGCCACGTGGTTTTAACCAGATATGCTCATCAATATTCTAACATGAATACTTTATACTCCACAGCTGACTCCTGATGTCTATGCAGGCCTTCTCAGTCTGGCAATGAGGCATCAGTAAACACTGCACAGTATACAATGCTTATTGCATACTTAATACTTAATAGGTGGAAATAGAGTGAGATACAAAACAGAGCAGGAGAGATGAAAAAGAATAGAGGTGTTGGGTCAGAGACTGAAAAAGAGAGAGAGAAGGAAATAAAAAACTCTAACACAATACACAAATTGCTGGCATTTAAAACATGGCTATAATGAGAGTTCTGTATGCATGTCAGACAGTCTGTGGTTTTTCCAAATCGTTACAAGTCACAGAGCTACTTTCCATTAATCATCTGTTTAGCAAAAATATCAGACCCCTGCGTTTTATTCTGTTAGGGAATAAAATGCATAATTTGGCTAGAAAATGTTGCCCTCAAATCAAATCAACTGCATATCTCTTTTTTGTCACCTCTCAACATAATGCAATGATTGTCTTATTCAGTAAGCAGCTTTTGTTGTAAAAGTAATGCATTGCCTTGCTTCAGCAGGATTATTCCACTGAACTAGTGAATATTTATATCTCAAATCAGGTTGCTCTCTGTACCTGATCCTTTTTATTGTTTCCTGCTGATGCTGATGTTGCTGCAGGCCTGACTGATTTGTGTTACTTTTTAAAATAGTTTTTCTAGGTATTTTCATCTCAAAGATCTTTCTTGGTAGGCCTGGTTTACCGGTCTGTATGCAATGATTAGAACATCAAACCAAATTGCACATAATTTAGCTCGAAAGAACATTCTGAATAGAGACTGTAGTCTCATGTCCACACAGTCCTTGAAAAAGTCATTCAAAAAGACAATGAACAAATGGATGGAGCAACTCTCTTCTTATAAAAAAGATTATTTCTCTCTTAAAAAAAAGAGGTTACCCCTTTTAACATGAGGTTCTTTGATAGTTTCCTTAGCTTTGCTATTTGATGTTTCCTTTCATTCGTGCTTGAAGTATTGCATTATGTGTTTTGTGACAAGGAAGCTGTTCATTAAATTAGTTGCATTCTGGAATATTAAAACATCACTTTCTTCTAAACAGTTTAACATAAAAATAAAATTAAAAAAAAAAATAAAAAATAAAAAAAAAGCTACTCAACAATTATATAATGAGCACTCTAACAACTGAGATCTGATTTACAGATAATATATACAGATAATTAGGGAAAAATAAAGCATACAAATATGCACATGTACTGTGTATCTTTAAATTACTATTTGATTTTTAACATTTTCTTTGTTCAGAGCTAGGCACTGAATCTGAAATGGTACAATGCCTATGACATTTAAGTGGAGAATGTTGAGTTTAAGTCATATATCAAGGAGGTAACATTATATCACTCCCCCTTCCTGCTCCACAGAGGACATAGAATCCCCCGTCATGCTCCATGGAGAACCTCGTTCCTCTCCCTGGCCCTGCGGAGGACTATGCCACACCATGCCAACCGGAGGAGGACTCCGGGTACAAATGGGAGTGGCCCACTGAGGACGGTGCTCTGAGCTCCAGTCCCTTTGGGGATGTTGCGCTGTTTTTTTTTTTTTGCTCCGCTGGGTAGGCCGCTCAGTCTCCTGCTTGTTCTGGGGACATTTTGCCCAAGGACCACCAGATGGAGGGCGTGTATTTTTGGGCGCTCTGGGAGAAGTGCCCTTGGG
>JAFFST010045111.1:2396-19735 GCA_022414735.1 Noturus placidus | reverse complement strand
TGTGTGTGTGTGTGTGTGTGTGTGTGTGTGTGTGTTTCACATTTGATCAAGGTTTCTTTATTAACATTTTTCAACTCAAACATATACAGCAAATAAACAAAACAGAACAACCCCCCTCCCCCCAGTGCCAGACACAGAACATACATAATACATATTACAAAGCAAGACCACCATAGAAAAGAAGAGAGCAAAAGAAACAAAATCTTATTAACACAAAATACTGTCAGCATCCATGTCCCTAACAAAGAACAGTACACCTGACAGTGTACCTAATCGTTTCCAGCTTAAGATGACACATGACGGCCCTGACCCAATGACTATACACTGGTGGAGCAGGATCCTTCCATCTAAACAATATTAATCTCCTGGCCAGGAGAGTACAGAAGGACATCATGCTGGTCTCACACCACCTAAAAGGAGAATTCTCCGGGGTCACCCCAAACAGTGCAATAAGAGGGGACGGCTGTACTGCACTTCCCAATATCCTAGTAAAGATATCAAATATAGATTGCCAGAATGTGTACAGCTTCAGACAAGTCCAGAACATATGCAACAAAGTGGCTGGGGCTTGTTTGCAGCGATCACATGTGGGATCAATGCCGGAATTAATCTTTGAGAGTATAGTTTGGACCAATTCAGATGGTGAACAATTTTAAATTGGACAACCGCATGTCTGAGACATATGGAGGAGGAGAAAATCCCCTGTATTACCTTGCACCAATCAGTATCAGAAATTGATTCGCCCAAGTCTGTCTCCCACTTACTCTTGAGGAGATCAAGTGACGACAAATCATGCATGCTAAGTAGGTCGTAGATAGCCCTTATTGTCTGCTTCCTAACCAGTTTACATTTAAAAACTGCATTTAATAGAGAATCGGAATAGTACAATGGGAAGGTGTCCAAATGTTAATAAAAATGTGATCTGAGAATGTCATATTTCTGCGTTAGCTACTCAAATGAGCCAAAAACGCCCTCAAAATATAGGTCAGACAGTAAGACAGCCCCCTTACTAGACCAAGTAAGAAAAGATTTATCCATCAAAGATGGGATAAACAGATGATTATTTGCAATTGGCCCCATGAGTGACAAGCACCCAAGAGAGAAAGATCTTCTAAACTGATTCCAAATTTTGATTGAGTGTACAACAACTGGATTAGAGGTAACGCTAGACAGAGGTTGTGCGAATGGTAACTTAGCACACAGTAGGGCCGCCAGGGAGGTGGACGCAATAATTGTCCATACAAGGGCTGCCACACTCTCCCCCATCCAGTACAACAGTGATCTTATATTAGTTGCCCAGTAATAGTACATGAAGTTTGGGAGTCCCATCCCTCCCTTCGCTCGAGGTCTCTGCAATATATGCCTTTTGAGTCGTGGTGGCTTTTTGTTCCAGATGAAGGATGATATCTGATTGTTCAGTTTTGAAAAGAAGGACTTGGTAAGAAACACTGGGAAACACTGAAAAACATAAAAATTTAGGCAGCACATTCATCTTTATAGTATTGATTCTGCCCCCCAGGGAGAGAGGCAGGGAGTCCCACCGCTCCATATCTTGCCTCAGATTGGACAATAGGGGCTGATAATTAGCGAGGTATAGATCTTTATAACTTTGCGTAACCCACACCCTGAGATACTTGAATTTCTTTAGACAAATTTTGAAAGGAAATGAGTCCAGGGGCACCTGTAGTGCCCCCTCCCCAACAGGCATCAGCTCACTTTTTTGAATATTGACCTTATAGCCCGATATTCTACCGAAAGCCTCGAGTAGGGTCATTAGTTTAGGGAGACTCTCAAGGGGCTGTGAGATGAACAAAAGCATGCCATCCGCGCACAAAAAAACTTTATGCTCCATCCCCGCACGCCGGATACCCCTAATGCCAATATTCTGTGTTAACGCTACAGCCAATGGCTCCATTGCAACGGCAAATAGCAGCGGTGATAGAGGACAGCCCTGTCTTGTACCCCACTGGAGCTCGAAGTAGGTGGAAATTGGAATTATTATTAGTACAAACAGCTGTCCTAGGAGATGTATATAAAAGTTTGATCCATGATACGAACCTAGGACAAAATCCAAATCTCTCCAGCTCGCTGAAAAGATAGCCCCACTCCACCCAGTCAAATGCCTTTTCAGTGTCGAGTGAAAGCACCACTTCCGGGGTACCAAGTGGAGAGGGGCTATAGAGGATATTGAAGAGGGGTCTGACATTGAAAAAAGAGTATCTATTCTTAATAAAACCTGTTTGGTCCGGTGATATAATGGATCTACTACTTCCAAACGACATGCCAAAGTTTTAGCAAGGATTTTAACATCGGTATTTAATAAAGAAAATGGATGGTAAGAGCTGCACTCAAGAGGGCTCTTATCTTTCTTAAGGAGTAAGGAGATAACTGCTTCACGCGTAGTAGATGGCAGAGCTCTCAAGGAGAACAATTCATTGAAGACTGCCAATAACAAGGGGGAGAATTGGCTTGAAAACTTTCTATAGAAATCGGCTGGATAGCCATAAAGTTCTGGGGACTTGCCGTTTTGCATGGAACCAATCGCCAATGCTATCTCCCCAACCGAGAGGTCCTCCTCCAACCGTGTGGCATCCCCTGGATCTAAGGACGCACAGGGTCTTAAAAAAGTCTTCCAATGCAGAAGGTTCTATAGATGGGTCGGAGCTGTATAGGAACATATAAAAAGCTTGAAAGCTGGAATTAATCTCATGATTATCTGTATTTTTCAAGCCCTGCTCATCATATACTTCAGAGATGGACAGATTAGCAGTCCTCCATCTTAGCTGGTTTGCATAAAACCCACATCGTGATTTGGAGATAAGATACTGTTTCGTCGATAAAAGGTCAAACTCTGTCTGCAGTGACAAACGTCTCTTCACAAAATCTGCAGAGGTAGTTGGCCATGTGCCCTGTCCAGCTCAAGAATCTCTTCTGCCAGTTCCCCCAGTCAAGCCATATTCACTCTCTTCTGATTAGCACAGTATGAGATGACCTGACCTCGTAAATATGCCTTCAGCGACTCCCAAATAGTCAGGAAAAACATTCCTGGTGTCTGATTAGTATCCAAAAAACACCGAAATTTCAGATACAATAAAACTAGTAAATACATCATCCGACAGGAGCAGAGGATTAAGTCTCCAAAAGTGATAGTTGGATTGTGTATCCGGGATGAGCATTTCCATAGTCAAGGGGCAATGGTCTGAAATAACTATAGGCCCATAATCACATCTGGCTATGAGGGGACGCATTCTATTGTCCAAAAAGAAATAGTTTATATGGGAATATGTGTTATGAACCGAGGAGAAAAAGGAGTAGCTCCTGGAAACAGGGTTGCGAAAACGCCACACATCCACCACTCTGTACGATTCGAGAAAGAGCTGAATAGAACGTGCCGCCCCAGACATGGATGATAATCTAGGGGAGCTACGATCCAGCACATGGGAAAGAGTACAATTTACATGTATATCACCGCCGAGGATAAGGTAATGCGATGCCATATTTGGTAGGCGGGAAAAAATTTTGTGAAGAACATCGAATCGTCCCAGTTTGGTGCATAAGCACTGGGCAAAATTACCGGAAAAGTATAAAGTTTCCCAATGACAATAGCATAGCGCCCAACAAGGTCAGCGTCCTCACTCGTCATCGTAAATGGTGTATTCCGATCAATTAATATAGCTGCCCCCCTAGCCTTCGAATGAAAATTGGAATGAAAAATCTGTCCTGACCACTGCCCTCCCAATCTAGAATGGTCTGCTGACCGTAGATGCGTCTCCTGTAGAAATGCAATATATACATTAAGCCGTTTAAGATGTGTAAATAACTTCTTTTGCTTCAAAGGGTGATTAAGCGCCTTAACATTCCAGCTCACAAAATTAACCATACGACCATTCGATCCTCTGGGAATACTGAAGTCAGTCATAATGAAAGAGAGAAAAAATGGTTAGATATCTGAGCCCTACAGCATGGCACACCCTCCCATTAACCCCACCCCCTTCCCACCCCCCACAGCACCTACAAGAACATGGTGCTCACCATTCCCTACCAAAACTAATCCGCACATTCAGTGCTTATGTGGAGGAACTCTATAGAGCCTACTGCTCGAGCTCCCCCCGAACCTCTGGTATGAACAGAAAATTGAAAAGTGTATCCTATCACAGTGTAGAATCACACCCCCTATCACAGCGTATATAACAGAAAATAAAACAGCATTGTTGATCATCCTCCTTGTCAGAGTAAAAGTCTGATCGAACAGTTATTATCCAGTCCGAGTTCAGAGACGATGAATTAGCCAGTTCAGTGTTATTCACTCAGCTTTCCTCAGCAGTAATGTTCTTTTTCTTAAGGTAGCTCATTGCTTTGCTCACATCTGTGAACTCCTTCTCCTCACCGTTAAACGTAATACGGAGACGAGCCGGAAACAGGATGCCATATCGCACCCCCTGCCGGTTACGAAGCAAATTCCTGACCTCATTGAAAGCCGCCCTGGCCTTAGCGACACTCGCGGTGTAATATAGCAGTCGTCTCACCGTTATGCTGGAGCGGAGACTCAGTACCTCAACACAATCCTGATAGTGGTAGAGTTTGGCTACGGTTTCCCAGCTTTCCTCACAGGACCCAGGCTTCTATGAGAGCGGTCCACAAGCACATCTCTATCCAGCTGTAATATTTCTCTCAGTAGCTCCGAGACCGATTTTGTGGAACTGGATCCATTCGTTTCCGTCACCCCCAGAATTCTGATATTACATCTCCTCAGTCTGCCCTCAATACCTTCACATTTATTCCTGAGCCCATTCATCTCGACTGCCAGGTCCTTCACCGTATTCTGTAGAATTTCCAATTTGTCCGAACAGGTTGTTAGCCCACCTTCCACCTCTATGATAGTGATTTTTACCTGGTTGATTTTGGAGCGCATAGCGGCTATATTGTTTTGAATCTCCGCTTTCACCACTTGCAAGTCGCTTTTAAGAAAGTCGAAAATTTCCACAAGTGCGCTTCTCAACTCCGTCTTTATCACCAAAGCAATTTCATCCCCTAGCAAAAGCAGGATATCTGCCTTCAAGGATTCAGCATCCAACTCCTGACTGTTCAGCTGGGGCGGGGGCTCCGAGCCCGGTAAGGCAGCGGTACTCGCGGCCGAAGCGTTGCTGCACCTAGACTTTGCTGACTCTGTGAATTTATATTTATGCAAGTTTGTGCCATTTTTTCACAAATAAACACGCAAACAGATTATGAAAGTATGATAGAAACCTGGTTTGCTGATATTCAAGTCTGAAAAACGCTTATTAACTTTAAAAAAAAACGGGACGTTCGACGGGAGCTAAAACCAAACCAACCGACTCCATGTCCCGCTCTCTGCCATATGTTTCGCATTTGTAGTGTAGGTAGATCTCTTTGACTAGTCATGTTAAAAGTAGCTCGCAAGTCAAAGAAGTGTGTGCACCCCTGCATTAAGGTATATGACAGTTAGCTGTCTTTTAGCTAGTTAGTTACAGGTTCAGTCTGGAGCAGTTAGGTAACTCAGAAATGGGCTAATTAGTTCTAATGTAAAGTGCCTTGCAAAAGTATTCATCCCCTTTCTTTTATCAAGAATTATGGGCAAATATGAAGATCCAGAGGTGCAGAGTTGAAATATTTTTTTTCTGAATGATGTATTTTTAAGGAAATGGGTTGTCACATCAAATATTGACTTTGTTTATTTTAGTGCCCTTTATGGAAGTTCTCTCCAGATCCTCTTGAATTGTCAAGTCTTTACAACTCAAATTTGATACTTACATGAAGTACATTTAATAAATAAATTCTGTGCAGACTGTGGCCACTTAAAATGTGTGTTACATTGCCCTCACAAAGTTCTAGAAACTTGGATATTTTTAGAGATAAGGAATCTCAGATTATGTTTTTCAGTCCTCCATCAGACTTTCAGCCTTTTATTTCTCTTAACTTTTAGTTCTGTGCTATGAGCGAGAGCGTGTGATTGACAGGAGAGTGTTCTGGAGAGTCTAAATGAACACACACTAACACATGCTGTTCACAGAGATGTCCAGTTTATTCGTACAGAACAAGAGTATTTATACACATAGTTAAGCAGTGGTGCATGGTGCTAGACAGATTCATACAAAGCACACAGTCATACTACAAAAATTAGTCTTTTCAAGATATAGAAAATACATGTGTCAGCTATAATAAAGAATGGCAGTTGATCAGCTTATTCAAAGAGGTAATTAAGTGAATACATTCATCATAGGTATTTGATAGCAATTCATAATATAAGAGAATACATGATATAAGAGAATTCCCTTCAGATATCTTTATTGATCTACCCAAAATATAATGTAATCGTTCTGACTTCCTTTCTATATAAGGTTTTTGCTATTGATCTTCAGCTCAATGGGGTTCAGCTCAATTATCCGATTTGGCCAGTCAAAAACTGTCTACTTTGTAGCCCTGACAAACTGCACTGTTGTTCTATACAAGCAATTATAATGCTTCAGTATGATTCATACTTCTTCTGCTGACAACATTTACAACATCAATATTGACATTGACAACATTTAGAACATGAGCCTACTTTATGCCGAGCCATACTTACACATGCCATACTTACACATGCCACAGTTTGCTTTGTCTTTGAGCAACTTCTTTACTACTACATTTACTCAGACAGGTTAATAAACATCTTATCACTCCAGATTTTCTTTTCCAGGCCAAGGGGTGTGTTACTGTATTTAGAAATACACATTATATAATCGACAGTGTCTATAGACAAGTCTATTCCATTTTAAATGCATATAATGATTTAAATTTAGTTTTTAGTGTATGTAAGTCATACATTTGTACTGTAAAATTGTATAGTAGTGCTAGATTGTTTCTACTAATGGCCAGTGGGCAACCAGAAACTACAGTCTAGTTTCAGATCAGTAAGGTTGTTACGCCTCGCCAGTGGATGTCACGTGACTCACGGATCACGTGACTTTCTTCTTTGATGGTGGACTTCCTGGTTTATTGTTTCATTAAGCATGTGTGTAATCCGCCCCAGGTGTCTATAGTTTAGGTTAGGTTAAGCTCCTTATTTAAAGTTACGGCGCTCAGTTACGGTGCACTGCGCACAGGATTATTGTAATAATCCTGAGTGTCTTGGATGAGTTTTTTTCGTTTGTGTTGGAGAATATGGACCCAAAGAAGTCTGTGTATGTATGTGTTTGTTTACTGCACGTGGGGAATAAAGGACATTGACCATTGACCTGCTTCTGTCTTCAACCTCGTTTCGTAACAGAATACTGTGCCTCTACAAAGGAAGCAGCAGGTCAGAATAACGCGCTGAAATATGGAAGTAGCAGGAGCCCAGGATTTTTCATTTTTGGAACTTCCCAACTACTGAGGGGTATTGCGCCTGGCAGCACCAACAACACGAGGCACGCCAAGCGGAGCAATGGAGACTGGTGGATCTACGGTTCAAGCAGCAAATGGAGGAAGTGGACCGGATTCTCCATGGTGTGGTGGAGGCGCTGCGCCCCCAGCTCAACAACGCTCCATTGTGCTGCCGTGAAAACAACTCAGTCACGCTGCTTGAACCCAAGCGTAAGGAGAGCCCCGTTTCACCCGTGCCCATGCCTGAGAGCCCCGTTTCACCCGTGCCCATGCCTGAGAGCACCGTTTCACCCGTGCCCATGCCTGAGAGCCCCTTTTCACCCATGCCCACGTCTCAGAACCAAGTTACGTCCATGTCCCAGAGCCATGTCCCGTCCCAGAGCCATGTCACGCCGCACGCCCATGAGCCCCATGTCACGCCTCAGGCAAATGAGACCAGCCAGGAGGAGAGGACAAACCCAGAATTTTTTTTGGGGGGGGGGGCACCGGCGACAGGGGAGCGCCAGCCAGAGGCTAGCAGGGCAACCTCATGTCCCCTGGCGCCGATCAGCACAGAGACATCAGAGCTCCAGCCGGAGGCTAACTTGGCAGCCTCCGGTGCTACAGAGACATCGGAGCTCCAGCCGGGGCTAATGCAGCAGCCTCCGTTGCTACAATGATGACTCAGCTCCAGCCAGGGGCTAACGTGGCAACCTCCGGTGCTACAGCGATGACTGAGCTCCAGCCTGAGGACGTGGCCACTTCTGATGCTCCAGATGCGGCCAGCGCGGCTGCAGCAGAACTCCTGCCTGAGGTAAGCCCGTTAACCCCGGTCTTTCTGTGTCCTGGCAGTACAGCGGCCGCAGAGCACCAGAGGGAGACCGGGAGACCGTTCCCGAGCCACGGCAGGCGGCGTCCTGGATTCACGAGCCACGGCAGGCGGCATCCTGCGTTCCCGAGCTATGACAGACAGCGTCCTGCGTTCCCGAGCCACGGCAGGCAGCGTCCTGCATTCCCGAGCCACGGTAGGCAGCGCCCCGACTTCCAACCCCGGTGGGGGTGTTGTTCAAGCCACCTGCGGCCCGACAAAAACTGCCTCGGTTCCTGTGGCAGCAAGGGGACATTCTGCCCAGGGGCCCGGGGGCCCCCATTGGTGGGGGGGTTCTGATAGCGCTCCGGGAGGAGCACTTTTTGAGGGGGGTTCTGTTACACCTTGACAGTGGATGACAGTACAACACTGCCATACGGACTCGGATCACGTGACTTTCTTCTTTGTTGGTGGACTTCCTGATTTATTGTTTCATTAACCATTTGTGTAATCGGCCCCAGGTGTCTATAGTTTAGGTTGAGTTAAGCTTCTTTAAACCCCTCAGTTACAGCGCACTGCGCACAGTATTAATGTAATGATCCTGAGTGTCTTGGATGAGTTTTTTTCGTTTGTGTTGGGGAATACGGACCCAAAGATTCTAAGTCTGCGTATGTATGTGTTTGTTTACTGCACGTGTGGAATAAAGGACCTTTACCTGCTTCTGTCTTCAACCTCGTTTCGTAACAAAGGTTTGATACAACTTAGCCAACTTAACATCTCAGTTTATTACTCACTTATTCACATTAAAGCATATTATTTAATAGCTGCTATAAAATATTCAGAAAGTACAGTGAAACTAATATGAAAGTTATGTAGTTATTAATCCATAGTGATGAACATGGATTTGAGAGGTAACAACTGTTCAGCTAAGCAAAGTGCCTTACAGAATCAATAACATTTTCCTTGTAATTGTTGCCTGTTTTAATTATCAGTACAATTGCATAAACCCAAAGAAACAAATAACAATTTGCATGACTTTCAATGTTTTGTTGAGGATTAGTGAGCAGAACGAATATCAAAAAGTTATTTTGATTTAATCTTTGTTTCTGAGTCCACAGCAAGTACTAGCTTTTAGAGATGGCCAATTTCTTTACAGTAGTCTATATGTCTATCTCTTTAAGTTATTCTTGAATTTTCAATAACTGTATATAATAAGGGCGCACGGTGGCTTAGTGGTTAGCACGTCCGCCTCACACCTCCAGGGTCCGGGGTTCGAGTCCCACCAGAGCCATGTGTGTGCGGAGTTTGCATGTTCTCCCCGTGTGTCGGGGGTTTCCTCCGGGTTCTCCGGTTTCCTCCCCCAGTCCAAACACATGCATGTTAGGCTGATTGGCGTGTCTAAACTGTCCGTAGTGTATGAATGGGTGTGTGAGTGTGTATGTGATTGTGCCCTGCGATGGACTGGCACCCTGTCCAAGGTGTACCCTGCCTTGTGCCCGATGCCTCCTGGGATAGGCTCCAGGTTCCCCGTGACCCTGAAAAGGAGTAAGCGGTTGAAGATGGATGGATGGATGGATGGATGTATAATAAATAAAATATTGATACCTCGGATTGGGATTCACATTGTGCTGTTACAACCCTAACACTGAAAACTGTATTTTCCAATAATATCTAGTCCTGAACTGTTGTCTTCCTCTTATACCACAACAGTTTGACAAGTATTATTATTATTATTATTATTATTATTTGTTATTTATTAATTAACAACACTGTGTTTTTAATTCCTGTAACCACTTAGAGCAGCTATAAACACTTGTTTCAGCACCAACCGCTTTTAATCTCTTCCTTGAAATTAATAACAAAAATGCAGAATGTTACAGAGAACTGGAAAACAGAAAACAGTCTGTTAGAGCTGTCTGTCCTGAAGACTTTCCTGTAGCAGAAAAATTACTGACTGGAGACCACTTCCATATATGTTAAATAAACATATTTTTCTAAAAAGACTCACCATACACATTTTGTTAAATAACAACACTTACAAATCAGTCAAATCAGTTTGTCATTAGTCTTTGGTTATGTGGAGCATTCACCATACTTTAGAGTCTATAAACATCTGAATACCTGCGAATAATGTTTTACTATAGAAATGATATCAAGGATAACCATAACTTGTCATTTGATTTACAGACAGCTTTATTGTCAGAGCTCATACTTTAGAAAATGAATGGTCTTTTGACCAATCAGAATCAAGAATTTAGTTTAGTTTACTGATTTATAAAGCATATTTGAAAACAACCAAAGTTAAACCAAAGTGCTGTACAAGTAGTTTTAAACAGATTTATAAACAAACAAAACAATTAATTCACATTGTTGTTGTATATTGTATGTATTTACCTTAATATCTAACTTTACTTAGTGGTCAGCATGTTTGCCTCGCACCTCCGGCATTGGGAAATCCTACCTGTGTGTGGAGCTTGCACTGCTTTGGAGGTTTAGTCTAGGTAATCCGGTTTCCTCCCCCACTACAAAGACATGCATTGTAATGGGCATTTCCAAATTGTCAGTAGTGTGCGAATGTTTGTGTGATTGTGACCGTCCAGGTTGTCACCCGCCTTGTGCCCTGAGTTCTCTGAGATAGGCTCCATGCGCTCTGTGTAGGAAAAGTGGTATAGAAAATGGATGGATGGATGGTTTCTAACCATTATCTGAATATCTAGTTGCATATCAAAATGGCTCTTCTTGTGTTAGAATCAGCTCCTATAAGTCAAGTTTATAATAACAATAATAATAATAATAATAATAATAAGAATAATAATAATAATAATAATAATAATAATAATAATAATAATAATAATAATACCCCAGTAAGTCACTCTGACTTATGAGAAATATATTCCAGAAATATATTTCATCCCTAAATTACTTATGACTAATTTTAAATCATATCTTTCAGCTGTTGGTACCTTGTAGTTTAATTGCATGTATGTAATTTATAAAGTCCAAGTGCATTTTAAAGTTGTTAATGTCCAAATTATGCTTTCAACCCACTAAAATAGCATTGGATAACCTTTAAAATCAGTTTAACAAAGATGATCAGGCTCTGTCAAAGTGTTGCATGATATAACTCGCTACACAGGTGGTGCTTGTCAATGATGGCAAATATGGTACAATCCAGACGCTAGCACAGCATGCCAGTACTTTATTTATGAGCCAGAAGAAGCAGCGGCACAGACCTGTCCGCCCAGATTCAGGCCCCTGCTGAGACACTGAAATGATAAAGTACTTCCTTATTTATGGTTCTGCCAGGTACAGCAGGGACCCAAGGGAACTCACTGTAATTTTTGTCCTGTCTGATTAATAAACTTTTAAATATTTAAGCACATCTGTCATGCACCATAAGAGGTGCTTCCATTACAGCCAAAAAGAGAAGCAAAAAATTTACGTCAGAATTTATCAATCAACACTTTTAAATGTTAGACCAATCAGAGTCTGTAGATTAGCCTCATAGAAATTAAAATCCTTTTGTCTAGTGTGCAAGTGTGCTTGTGTAATTATATTAAAAAAAAACAGTGTAAACATCATGTTCCACTCTATCAAATTTTGTCGGACTCACAACGTTTTATCAGTATTAGCAGTACATGGTCAGAAATGGAAAAAAGTGAGATAGGGTTGATCGGGTATATGGATGTGTGTAAGATATGGATTGGTGGCGTTTTTCCTGGCTGGTACAATCAGTCTCTGATTGGACTCAGTTTGGAAAGATTTTGCTGATATCCCTGGCCACTGAAGGGTTGGTTAACTCAGAGAAGCTTGGCACTGAAAGCACAGTGTCTGACATAATAGAAAGACCACAGCAATGCCCACAGCTGGCATGTGAGTTTGCCTCTGATGCCGAAAGACAAATAGAGCAAAGGAGAGGAACAGGGAGTGGAATGATTTAGGACTGTATTTCTCCCTGATTATCCAGAAGACGGAAGAGTGAGAAAATATTTTGGTATGGTGCTGTGTTACTGAAATGTATTTGATTATTTTTGTTGTACAGCATATTTTTTTCCAATATATTTTAAAATAAATTCTGGTTGGTTGGAAGGAGTAGATTAATTTTCTCTATCAGCACAGCTGTGTCAGTTATGCCAGCTGTAATCTATTACGGATTTATATTAATGCTATTCCTTTTCCCAACACCACAAAGTGTAATAATGGAGGATTTGTGCTTTGAGGTTTCTAGGTAAAACCTTGCATTTTTTCTTATTGTATTAAATTCAAAAAGAAAAAGTGAGGGAAAAACTGTTTATAGCTATTACATTGTAATTGATAACAGGAACATATACATTATTTTGCAGGTCTTTCACAACATTAAATGTAACTATAACCTGACGAAAATTATGTGCTTTTTTAAAGGACTGGCATATTGTTTTATTAAAAGAAATCAAGTAAAATAATATACAAGAGGACTAAAACACTTCAGCACATGCTGTTATAGGAAAGGAATCAACTTCAGGTTGTAACATATCAACCACCATGAAAGCATGCTTTGTCTTGTTTTACACCATTGGAAAGAAAAAAAATTAACAATCATCCTGTGGGGTTCTTTTATTTGTCTGTGTGGTGTTTACCTTTCTGAAAATATTCTGAGTCTGAACATATAAGTAATGTTGAAGAAGTAACTCCGAAAGATCCAAAAGAAACCCAGTTTCCCGAGTGTCCACCTTGTCAGGTAGTGGTGGAGATGGATGAAAGTGCAGGCTATTTATTGTGTATCAGGCAAACAAAACAAACAAAATTAAAACATGTCTCATAATACAAGCAGAACAAGAACTTGGAGACTACAACATGAATAGACAGCAGAAATTTAGCAATTAGACAAAGAAATATTGGGACCTAAATAGGAATACTAATCATGGGGGAAACACAGAACAGGTGAGTGTGATCAACAGGAGAGACTGTGACAGGGTCATCTGTCTGTAGTATGTGAGGTCCAAGTCCAAGTCTGGGAATTAGTGAATTGTAAATTAGTGAATACTAGTGAATTGTCTTGTGCCAGGCGTTTGCTTCATCAATCTGTCTGGAATATTAATCTGACTTGCACTCATGCATAACTCCTTACCGATTTATTTACTGGCAGCTCAGTCTGGGTTTGGTTCGGTGTGGGTTCATGTTGAAGAGCCTGTGAGTTCAAATCCCAGTTCCACTAAGCTGCCACCATTGGGCTCTTGAGCAAGACCTTAAACCTTCACTTGCTCTGTAGTATCATGGCTCACCCTACACTCTGATCCCAGCTTCCTAACATGCTAAATATGTGAAAAAAAATTAATATCACTCTACTGAACTGTATGCATTCAATGTAAAAACCCAGAAAAGGGCCAAATGGATCTAGTGTGGTAGCCTGTAGTTATCATCTCCCATTATAATAATATAATTCAAATGATTACATAAAAAATTGTGTAATACACCAATATGAGCAGGGAGCCTAGAGCCACTCTATAGAAGAGAACAGAAAGAACCTCAACATACTACACACACACACACACACACACACACACACACACACACACACACACAAACACACACACACCAGCCTAGAGGGAGAGTTAGAGAAAGACAGTGAAATACAAATTAGTTATAATGAAGGTTATGACTTCATATCAAAGCTAGTTCTGTTATCATTCTTTATTAGAAACACACACAGCTATGCACACATATTGCTGCACACACATGTATTTATGTTTTGTGTGTGATTACCTTTTGTTTATTTCATGCCACTTGAAGGGTGAAATGAGGATGTAAGGCATGCATATTTCCATAAACAAAACTCAACAACTAGCTTGCTTAGCATGCTTGTTATGACACGGCAAAATCGGCACAACAGTTCACAAGGGGTAGTGCCACCCAGGGACATGGCGGAAGAGGACTACACTTCCCAGACATACCTGCGTTCGACTTCGCCGGAGTTCTGATTACGAACACCTGTAGACACCTAAGGTTATATAAGGGACTCGTTAGCATAAGCAACTTGTGAAGTAAACGTTCAGCAGCCTCATCTCTGTCATATACCAAGCATTAGTTATTGTATCCGCTAAACCGATAAAGACCAGTTGTACGTAAAGGCCGAGAAATGCGAATTCCATCAGCACTCGATCTCTTTCCTGGGGTATGTTATTAGCCAAAGGGGACCAGTGGTCGCCATGGACCAGTGAAAGATTCAGGTGGTAGTGGAGTGGACCACTCCGCAAACCGTCAAGGAGTTGCAACGTTTCCTTGGCTTTGCCAATTTTTTACCAAAGATTCATCAGAAACTTTAGTAAAGTAGTGCAACCCTTGATGTCCCTCCTGAAGGGTAAGCCCCGGTGACTTCTGTGGACTCCGGTCACCCAGGAGGCTCTGGAAAGGCTTAAGCAGGCTTTCAACATGACTCCCATCCTCAGAAACCTGGATCCATCCCGTCCATTTGTCATGGAAGTAGATTTTTTTAGTGGCATTTTTTTCCCGGAAGTTGTTGCCAGCAGAACGCAACTATGACGTGGGGAACCGCGAACTCCTGGCTGTTAAATTAGCTCTAGAGGAGTGGCGACACTGGCTTGGAGGGGGCCGCTCACCCATTTGGTATCTTTACGGACCACAAGATTTTGAGTACCTATGAACTGCCAAACGCTTCACTCCTTCACTTTTCCAGATTCCACTTCACTTTGTCTTACCGGCCGGGTTCAAAGAACATGAAGGCAGACACCCTATCTCGTATGTATGCCCCAGATGTGCTGACAGACCAAGAGAGTTGCATTGTGCCTCCCTCCTGCATAGTGGGCACCCTAGAGTGGTCCCTAGAGCAGAAATTAGCCCATATCCCAAACTCTCGTATCCCATCAGCCTGTCCTCCCAACAAACGGTTTGTGCCGAAGTGGTATCGTATTGAACTCATTACCTGGGCCCACACAACTGTGGCAATGGGTTAGGGTTAGGGTTAGTGTGTAACCCAGGGTACTGGTGGCCTAACATGGCCAGAGATGTTCAGCGCACCGTATCCTTGTGTTCCTCCTATGCTCAGTCCAAGGGACCACGGGCGCTACTGGCTGGGAAGTTGGTGCCCCTACCCATACTGGAACGTCCATGGTCCCATCTAGCCCTAGATTTCATAACCAACTTGCGCAGGGAAACTCCATGATACTGGTGGTTGTAGATCAGTTTTCAAAGTCCCTGCGCCTAATTCCTCTATCAGCCATCCCGTCCGCCTTCACCACTGTGGAATTCCGGTTTCAACATGTCTTTTGTTACTTTGGAATCCCCGAGCAGATTGTGACTGATAGGGGACCACAGTTCACATCTCGTGTTTGGGACAGTTTCATGAGGAAGATGCGAGTCACCGTTAATCTCACTTCCGGGTACCACCCCCAGGCCAATGGACAGGCAGAACAGGCCAACCAAGAGGTCATATGGCTCCTGCGGACCTATTGCTTCACCAACCCAGGGGACTGGAGCCAATTCCTACTATGAGCGGAATACCCCCAGAACTCACTATGGAATTCCACCACCCAGCTCATCTCGTTCCAGTGTGTCTTGGGTTACCAACCACCGTTATTCCCCTGGAACGCATCCCACACAGAATCACCAGTGGTGGATGAGTGGTTCCGCAGGAGCAAACGGGTCTGGGAATGTGCCCATCAATGGCTAGTGCGGGCGTCTCACACCGCCAAATGAAAAGGCGACCAGCGCAGGAGGGCTCACCCCAACTATGGACCCGGGGACAACGTGTGGCTCTCCACGAGAGATTTAAAATCACCCTCCACAGGCACAAAGCTCCAACCTAAGTATATTGGGCCCTTCCAAGTTCTGAGGCAGATTAATGAGGTCACATATCGTAAGGACCTTCCAAGACACTGTCATATTGCCCCGTCTTTCCATGTCTCACTTCTCAAACCAGTGATCTTGGGGCCCCTGGCCACAGCGGTGCCGGAGGACTCCCCACCGAAACCGATGGAGATAGAAGGCCGTCCAGCCTACCGAGTCCGCGACATTCTTGACTCCAGATGGAGGAGGAGAGGACTTCAGTATCTGGTAGACTGGGAGGGATATGGACCAGAGGAACAGTGCTGGGATCCAGCCCAAGACATTCTGGACGCAGGTCTGCGTAAGGACTTCTATTCGGCTCACACAGACAAACCGGGCCCCTGGAGGAGGGGAAGGCCTTGGAGGACTCCGGCTCCCGGAGTAAGCCCTTTAGGGGGGATCTGTTATGACACAGTGAAATCAGCGCAACAGTTCACAAGGGGTAGTGCCACCCAGGGACATGGCGGAAGAGGACTACACTTCCCAGTCATACCTGCGTTCGACTTCGCCGGAGTTCTGATTACGAACACCTGTAGACACCTAAGGTTATATAAGGGACTCGTTAGCATAAGCAACTTGCGAAGTAAACGTTCAGCAGCTTCGTCTGTGTCATATACCAAGCATTAGTTATTGTATCCGCTAAACCAATAAAGACCTTTGCCTGTTTATTGACTACGATTCAGCCTAAGCCTCTGATTACCTGTTTGCCCGATCGACTCACCAAGTTTACGTCTGTGTTTCGTCCTTCATCTATCCCACGCCACCTGGAGTATTCGTCCGCGCTTGTTTCTGCCAAGGTGCGTAACAATGCTGATAATACTGTAGCACATTTGTGTTGTGAACAAGACCATTGGTTGGTTTTGCTGCCAGATCCACACATGCCAAATTAGCTAAATCCACACATGCCAAATACAGTGCCTTGCGAAAGTATTCGGCCCCCTTGAACTGTTCGACCTTTTGCCACATTTCAGGCCTCAAACGTAAAGATATAAAACTGTAATTTTTTGTGAAGAATCAACAACAGGTGGGACACAATCATGAAGTGGAACGAAATTTATTGGATATTTCAAACTTTTTCAACAAATAAAAAACTGAAAAATTGGGCGTGCAAAATTATTCAGCCCCCTTAAGTTAATACTTTGTAGCGCCACCTTTTGCTGCGACTTGGGGTATGTCTCTATCAGATTTGCACATCGAGAGACTGAAATTTTTGCCCATTCCTCCTTGCAAAACAGCTCGAGCTCAGTGAGGTTGGATGGAGAGCGTTTGTGAACAGCAGTTTTCAGTTCTTTCCACAGATTCTCGATTGGATTCAGGTCTGGACTTTGACTTGGCCATTCTAACACCTGGATATGTTTATTTGCTA
>JAFFST010045108.1:38999-54620 GCA_022414735.1 Noturus placidus | reverse complement strand
GAACTGGGAACGTCTGAAGGAGGCCCCCGTCCGTGAGATCTTCAACTCACACCTCCGGCTGAATTTTTCTGGCATCCCTGTGGAGGTTGGGGGCATTGAACCTGAGTGGGCAATGTTCAAAGTTTCCATTGCTGAAGCTTCAGCAGAGAGCAGTGGTCTCAAGGTTTTAGGTGCCTCAAGGGGCAGTAACCCTTGAACACCATGGTGTACACCGGTGGTCAAGGAAGCCGTCCGACTGAACAAGGAGGCCTTCCGGGATGTGTTATCCCGGTAGACTCCGGAGGCAGTTGCAAGGCACCGACAGGCCAGAAGGGCTGCAGCTTCTGCCATGAAAGAGGCAAAGCAGTGGGTGTGGGAGAAGTTCGGAGAGGACATGGAGATGGAATTTCGGTCAGCACCGAGGTGTTTCTGAAAAACCATCCGCCAAGCTGTGTACAGTAAGGATGGGACGCTGTTGACCTCAACTGAGGAAGTAACTGCACGGTAAAGGAACACTTTGAGGAACTCCTGAATCCGACTAACACGCCCTCTATGGTAGAGGCAGAGGTGGAGGCTGATGGGGGAGCATCGTCAATCTCCGTGGTGGAGGGCACTGAGGTAGTCAAACAACTACACAGTGGCAAAGCCCCGGGGATTGATGAGGTCCGTCCAGAAATGCTGAAAGCTCTGGGTGTGGAGGGGATGCCTTGGTTGACATGCCTCTTTAACATTGTGTGGAAGTCGGGGACAGTGCCCAAGGAGTGGCAGACTGGGGTGGTGGTTCCCCTGTTTAAAAAGGGGGACCAGAGTGTGTGTGCCAATTACAGGGGTATCACACTTCTCAGCCTCCCTGGTAAAGTCTACTCCAAGGTGCTGGAACGGAGGGTTCGGCTGATAGTCGAACCTCGGATTGAGGAGAATCAATGCGGATTCCATCCTGGTTGTGGAACAACGGACCAGCTCTTTACTCTTGCAAGGATCTTGGAAGGATCCTGGGAGTATGCTCATCCAGTTTACATGTGTTTTGTGGATCTGGAGAAGGCGTATGACCGGGTCCCCAGGGGTCTACTGTGGGAGGTGCTGAGGGAGTATGGGGTGAATGGTTCCCTTCTTAGGGCTATCCAATCGCTGTACACCCAAAACGAGAGCTCCGGATGCTCAGCAAAAGGTCGGACTTGTTCCAGGTGGGGGTTGGTCTTCGCCAGGGCTGCGCTTTGTCACCAATCCTGTTTGTGATATTCATGGACAGGATATCGAGGCGTAGTCATGGTGGGGAGGGTTTGCGGTTTGATGACCTGAGGATCTCATCACTGCTTTTTGTAGATGATGTGGTCCTGATGGCATCATCGGTCCATGTCCTCCAGCACTCATTGGATCGGTTCGCAGCCGAGTGTGAAGCGGCTGGGATGAGGATTAGCACCTCTAAATCTGAGGCCATGGTTCTCAGTAGGAAACCGATGGAGTGCCTACTCCGGGTAGGGAATGAGAACATAACCCAAGGGAAGGAGTTCAAGTATCTCGGGGTCTTGTTCACGAGTGAGGGGACATGGGAGCGGGAAATTTGCCGGACAATTGGAGCAGCGGGTGCGGTATTGCAATCGCTTTACCATACCGTTGTGACAAAAAGAAAGTTGAGCCAGAAGGCAAAACTCTCGATCTACCAGGCAATTTTTGTTCCTACCCTCACCTATGGTCATGAAGGTTGTGTAATGACCGAAAGAACTAGATCGCGGGTACAAGGGGCAGAAATGGGTTTTCTCAGGAGGGTGGCTGGCCTCTCCCTTAGGGATAGGGTGAGAAGCTCGGCTATCCGAGAGGGACTCAGAGTCGAGCCGCTGCTCCTTTGCGTTGAAAGGAGTCAGTTGAGGTGGTTCGGGGCACCTGGTAAGGATGCCCCTGGGCGCCTCCCTAGGGAGGTATTCCAGGCACATCCAACTGGGAGGAGACCTCGGGGCAGACCCAGGACTAGGTGGAAAGACTATATTTCCACACTGACCTGGGAACGCCTCAGGATCCCCCAGTCAGAGCTGGTTAATGTTGCTCAGGAAAAGGAAGTTTGGGGTTCCTTGCAGGAGCTGCTACCCCCGCGACCCGATTATGGATAAGCGGTTGAGGATGGATGGATGGATGGATACATATTGATTCTGTATTGATATATTTTGTTGTACTCTGAAAAGTGTATGAGAATCAATAAAAAATATAAATCCAAAAAAAAATTACTCAGTAAGTCCTTCTTTAAACCTGAATCTTATAGTTCTAGCCACGTGAGAGAAAGAAAGATATAAATATATGGTTTTATATGACATGGCTGTCATCAGCCAATCAGATTTCAGATTTACTTTGACAACCTAATCATCAGCCAATCGTTATTAAGGTCTAATGATAATTCCAACTATCTTCCAATAATTACAGTGAAGAACTGACCTCTATGAGGTGATATTAATGCTTTTAAAATTCATAAACAAAACCAAAAATAAATAAATAAACAAATAATGAAAAATAAATGTTCTTCCAACTATCTGTAAATTGTCCGTAGTGTGTGTGTGTGTGTGTGTGTGTGTGTGTGTGTGTGTGTGTGTGTGATTGTACTCTGTGATGGATTGGCACCCCATCCGGGGTGTCCCCCACCCTTGTTCCCCGAGTTCCCTGGGATAACCTCCAGGTTCCTGTGTAGGAAAATGGATAGATGAATGGATGTTCTATCAACTACTTTTTATATTGTTGTGCCATTTATGCTTACAAAGATAGCAAGCAGGATACTACACACAACACTTGATTTATTTTGTAAATTCATTACATTTAGGAAGCTGGCAAAAAACATTTAATTCTCAAACTGGAAGCTAAAATGTCAGACTTGGCAACCTTCATAGAATTTGTGTAGGAGATCTGTATTTTAACATCAGAGTACGCTACTACGAGTTCTCACTCAATATTACAACCAAGGATTCTTTTTTCTCTCAACATAACAGCAGATGAACCAATCCACATGTGAATCTGAAATGATTGACAGCTGTGTAGGTGCTTTGAATGCTCTGATATGTCTGTCTGTCTGTCTGTCTGTCTGTCTGTCTGTCTGTCTGTCTGTCTGTCTGTCTGTCTGTATCTATATGCTTATGTTAATTTCAGCAGCCAAACAACACACAGATGGCTAATCTGTCTTTTGTCTCTCTCTCTCTCTCTCTCTCTTTCTCTCTCTCTCTTACTCTCTCTCTCTCTCCCTCACACACACACACACACACACACACACACACACTCCCATTTCCCCCTCAGTATTCAGAAACACAGTGTTTATTTCATTCAAACTACTAATCCTGTTTAACTAATATCTCTCTTTCTCTCTCTCAGTTTCTCTCTATATCCCCCTCTCTCTCTTTATCTGTCTCTCTGTTTCTCTCTCTCTCTCTTTCTCTGTTTCTCTCTGCATCTCTCTCTCTCTCTCTCTCTCTCTCTTCATTTCTCTCTATATCCCCCTCTCTCTCTTTATCTTTCTCTCTGTCTCTCTCTGTCTCTCTCTCTTTCTCTCTCTCTCTCTCTCTCTCTCTCTCTGTGCTATTATATGATTTTAAAGTGTATTTCATTATGATATGGCTGTATTATCCCCCTGTGCCTGTGTTAAACATGGGCTGTGTACCAAATGCCATTACTGGACAGCATTGATGAAAACACTAAGTGGTGATAGATTATTAGGTTTGGGACAGAGCCGATAGCTCTGTCTCACACTCACATCCTGTTAAACCAGTCCTTCATGGATTCGTGGTTTGGGCCTTTTGTTCCTTTTTTTCCCTTCTGTTTCCGATATTAAAGCCATTCTTTCTCTGGAAGTACACTGGGGACCCGCACTGGCATTATTACAGATATGAATAAAAAGATCAGGAACAAAAGCGACAGCCTTCAGTCTCAGGAAAAAGTCTAACAGCCAATGAAAGCACAGATAAAGTTTCGTTCGGTGAAAAAGATTGAGTTTTAAACTATTGAAAAGTAAAAAAAATGCTGAGTGCAGTGTGACCTAAGCTTCTGTTAAAGCAGCAACATTAAAATTTCATTTAAAAAGTGCCAACCAAACATACATCCATGGAGACTGAAAAACATATAACATAGTAATTAGTGACAGGATGTGTCCCAAGCTACTTAAACCACCTACATATAAATTAGAAGTTTTATTTATGAATGATTCAGTATTTTTGAATGAGTACATGAATCTGTATTTGCTGCTATTTCATACGTTGAACCAAATACTGATTTTAGACTTAACATCTGGTTTTCAGACTTAAATTTTATGTGCAAATTTTACCCCAAACCTACTTTTGTATCCTTTCAGTGTGTATATGAATGAATCTGTTGGTCATGACTCATATCTGATCTCTTGTTCAGCTGATCACTGTGTGAATAAGTGAATCATTTGGTCATGACCAAGATTCTTCCTTATTTGCAAATCAGTATTTGAAGGAGTTTGGACATAACTGGGAATTTACATTTACATTTATTCATTTAGCAGACACTTTTATACAAAGCGACTTACAAATGAGTGATACAAGCAAAATTAATCAGTTATTAATCAGAATTAATCAGTGAATCATTTGATTATGGCCAGAATGAGATTTTTGCTCTTGTTCAGTGTTTGAATCAGTGAATCTGTTGGTCATTACTGACATTCTTTCCATCATTCAGCAAATCAGTGTTTGAGTCAGTGAAATGTCTGGTCATGGTAAAGATTCAATCCTTTCTCTTTCAGTGATTCAGTGTTTGAATCAGTGAATCATTTGGTCATGGTCTAGATTCTTTGTTTCATACAGTGAATCTGTGAATCTATGGGTCATGACAGAGATTCCATCTGTCATTCATCAAATCAGTAAATTAGTGTTGGAATCAGTCAATTGGTTTGTCATGAGTGAGATTCTGTCTTGTTTAGTGAATCAGTGCTTGATCCAATGTCTGAATCATTTAATCTTTTGCTCATGACCAAGATTTGTTTCTCTTTTTCAGTGAATCACTATTTGAATCAATGAATCGTTTGGTTATGGCTGAGATTGTTTCTCTCTTGTTCAATGAATCAATGTTAGAATCAGTGAATCTTTATTTCAGTCATTTACTGACATGTCTGAGGGAAATCTTAATGTTCCTGATGGCTCTGTCTTGTTTCCGCTCTCTGACTTTACACAGTTGTGTACTATCAAAATTATTAACACTATTTCCAAAAAAGGAGGAAAAAAGCATTTCAGCGTCCATATTGCCGATTTGCCTAGCAACAGTGTTCCCTCCCCTTCACCCTTCACTCCTTCACTGTGATATTCAGGCGTGTCCTTGAGGTTTTTATGTTTCCGCTCAGGTTAATTATGTGCAAATTCTACATTCACATAAAACTTAGTGGACAGAAACACATGCACACACAGTGTACAGACAGTGGGGCGTGTCCAGGTATTTGGCCTGTGCACTTCAAAGGCAGACTTTACCCTTTGAAGTCAGGGTTGTAAAAAAAAAACACTTTTGCCTTTTAATAACTGTTCGGCTTGCTAGTGTTTAACATTCCGCTGAGTGATAGAGCCGAGCAGCGCACCTACAAGTCAGTTCACGGTCGATGGAGAACCTTCAGTGAAATTACAGCTTTACACACTAAACACTTAGTCACCCTCCACACACACACACACACACACACACACACACACAGCAAATGTTATAAACAATTTGATTCAAAATTAAAAAACGAATTGCAGGGGCAGGATAAAAATGGTACTAGATGTGGAAAAGTAAAAACTGAATGACAATATAACAACCATGTGACTAAAACCTCACATTTGTGTTTAGCCATGAAGGTTCTGCGCCAGTGATTAGAACATCAACTGCCTGAGAGGCACTGCTGCATTTTTACAGCTTCACCACGGTGCAGTCTTATCTCAATATAAAACATTTGTTGAGAATAGAAAGTTTAAATTTGCTTATCACAAATGAAGGCACACAAAGAATCTTTTTTTTATTATTTTATATATATATATATATATATATAATATTCCAGTAATGTATTGTGTAACTACTAGCTCTTATATATAGATTTAGCTTTTAATATAAACTAATTGTCACGTATTCCACGTAATGGAGGATAAGACGGATGCAAGTGCAGATAAGAGCTTTTAATAAAGAGAGACAGGTAGACAAATCCAAATCATAAGACAATAGTGTGGTCAAAAACAGGCAGTGGGTCAGGCGATCGGCAAACAGGCATAAACAAGGCGAGGAAAGGCAAGAATCTAGAACGAGAAACCAGAAACAAGATCAAAGAACATGAATCAAAATGAGGAACAGGGTACAAGCACTTGGTATGGTGATAACACTCAATACTTTCTAAAGAGTGAATGCCTTGAAAGTCCTTTTAAACTGTTGTGTGATTGTGTGTGAGATTGGATGCAGGTGTGCATGATTAGAATGAATGAGTGTTCTAGAAATTGCGGTCCATGGCGGCCATGTTTGTAGGCCACAGTGCAGGATGAGAAAGGTAGTGTTTGGTTTGCTGTGACATGACACTAATTATCTGTTTACCATCATTTCATAATATTTTTGCATTGATTACATTTACTATATTTGGTGAAATTGTCTATGTAATGAACAACTGTTATGCTGTGGTAATTACAGCATATTGCTTATTATTTCAGCCATTATTACATTAAGGACATGTGTGCTGTAAAATGAAGAGTCTTTGTGGGCTCAGGTGTGGGTGCGGCCTAGTAGGAAATCAAGTCCAAACATGACTTTCGGGAAGGAAATAATCTGATACCCTGTTTAAGAGACATTAACGGCCTTCTCCTACATTTTCTTTAAAAGTGGAATGATTAGAAGATCATTTCCAACATGAAGCTTGGCTCCATCTCTCTTAGAAACATGAAGGGTCGTATTTAATTACCGCATTCCTGTGATGTTCATGTCATTTAGAGCTGAGAGGAACAAAGTAAATGTTTGTTTAATGCTGGGTGTTTAAAGGAGATTAACAGTGGTGTAACATAAAGTTGAACCATTACAGCCTGTGTGTTTGATATTTCATATTTTTCCTGAAAGAGTGAGTGAGTGAGTGAGTGAGTGAGTGAGTGAGTGAGTGAGTGAGTGAGTGAGTGAGTGAGTGAGTGAAAGATGGCAGCTCGCCTTTGGTCCTGTGTTTAATCTCGTTCTTGCTGAGGAAGGAATGCTCTAGTGGACCGTCGACATCTCATTAACTGTGTGTCGATATTTATCAGTCTTAATCAGAGCTGTGACAGCACACGCTGATTATTTTCAGGCTGAGAAAGCAAATCACGGTGTCGGCGTCCTCCTCACTGTCCTTGGTGGAGATTAAAAACCTGCCTACAGCGGATGCCATCGAGACGCGCGTCGACTCTCATTCAGGAGAAACTCAGGAGAGATCAGTGGAAGGTGAAGTACAGGTGCTGTTACAGGACAAATTCCCTTAACTTTATAACTACAGCCCTCCTGAGACAGGACTTGTTTTTTAGGGTGATCAAATATTTTGTAATAAATCTCTTGCATACAGTTGAGGAGTTTCTAGCATCTTTTTTTCTGATATACATTACTGTAACATAAGGTGAACCAAATGTCATTATATAATATTCAATGATATTCATGTGAGATTCATGTGAGATTACCTTTAATGTCCTTTTTTCGTCTTCTAAAACGCTTACAATGAAGCCGGGACATGAACAAAATGACCTGAAATGACACGAGTCATGCACAGAGTTGGATGCAAATGCATGGTTTTATTTAAATCTACAGAGCAAATATACCTGAAGAGCAAATCCACAGTCAAGGTCAGAAAAATGAGTAAAGGTCAAAGGATCTGCAACAGAGCAACATACGCAAAACAAGAAAGAGAATGAGTAAGAGATCATACACCAATCAGCCATATGGTTGTAACATGTATAACACCTGTCTAATATTGTATATGTCCCCCTTGTGCTGCCAAAACATCTCTGACCCATCTCTGGCATGGACTCCACAAGACCTCTGAAGGTTTGCTGTGGCATCTGGCACCAAGACGTTAGCAGCAGATCCTTTGAGTCCTGTAAGATGTGAGGTGGGGACTCCATGAATTGGACTTTGAACAGTCAAGTCAACAACTTGAACCCATTGTCATGTTCCTCAAACCATTCCTGAACATTTTTTTTTATCATTATCCTGAGCCTTATCCTGCTGAAAGAGGCCACTAGGAACACCATTGCTATGAAGAGGTGTACTTTGTCTGCAGCAATGTTTAGGTAGATGGTACGTTTCAAAGTAACATCCACATGAATGTCGGGACCCAAGGTTTTCCAGCAGAACATTACCCAGAGCATCATACTGCCTCCACTGGTTCCATCTCTTCTCCAGGTAATGTAAAAGAAAATGTGATTCATCAGAGCAGGCCAGCTCCTTCCAGTGCTCCATGGTACAGTCCTGATGCTCATATGCAAATTGTAAGCACTTTCAGTGGTAGACTGGTGTTAGCATGGGCACTCTGATGAGTCTGCAGCTACGCAGCCCCATACGCAGCATATCATTAACTTTTTCAGCACTTTACGCTACAGTAGCTCTTCTGTGGATTGGACCAGATGGGCTAGCCTTCGCTCCCACGCTCATCAAAGAGCCTTGGGTTCCTATGACCCTGTCGCTGGTTCACCAGTTATTCTTTCTTGGAACACTTTTGTTAGTACTTACCACTGCATACTGGGAATACCCTACAAGACCTGCCATTTTTCACCGTCTGACCCCTTATACTTGACCATTTTTCCTGCTTTCAATACATCAACTTCGATAACTGACTGTTCACTTTCTGCCTAATATATCCCACTCCTTGAAATTGTAATGAGATAAAAAATGTTATTCATGTCACCTATCAGTGGATTTAATGTTATGGTAATTGTGTACAAGTGTGTGGTTAGTACTACCAAAATTCTGAAAAAGTTGGGACAGTATGGAAAATGCTAAACAAAACAAAGAGGGTGATTTTTAAATGTATTTTGACTTGTATTTAAACAAAAAAAGGATGTATAAAGACAACTTATTTGCTGTTTAATATAATCAGCTGCATAGTTTTTTGAAGATTTATTTTAAAATTGATGCATGCAACATGTTCCAAAAAAGTTGGGATTGGGCAATTTAGGACTAATAGCGATGTGACAAGTTGATGTGAAACAGGTGAAGTAGTCGTCTAATCATAGTACATAAGTAGTCTCCAAAAAATCCTAGTCCTTCAAGAGGAAGGATCGGTCGAGCTAAACAGATGTGTCAGCAAATAATCCAACACTTTATAACAACATTCCGGTAGGATTTTGGGGAATTTCACAAATCGGTAGGATTTTGGGGCAGTTCACATTTTACCGTGCACAATATAATTAAAACATTCAAGGAATCCAGTCAAATCTCGGTGTGTAAAGGGCAAGGCCAAAAACCACTTCTGACTGCGCGTGATCTCCAATCCCTCAGACGTCACTGTCTTAAAAACCATCATGAATCTGTAATGGATATCCTGACATGGGCTCTGGAATACTTTTGGTAAATCTTTGTCAGTCAACACAATTCTCCGCTGCATCCACAGATGCAAGTTAAGGCTTTACTATGCAAAGAAGAATAGGAAAAGGGCCAAGCTGTTATAAGCATCAGGTCCAAAAGCCAGCATCTGTCATGGTATGGGGGTGTGTCAGTGCCCATTGGATGGGGAACTTGCACATCTGTAAGGGAACGACTAATGTAGAAAGGTATGTACACATTTTGGAGCAACATATGCTGCTATCCAGAGCAGGACAATGCCAAACCACATTCTGCCTGGATTACAAGAGCATGGTTGCGTAAGCAGAGAGTGTGGGCGCTAACATGGCTTGCCTGCAATCCTGTCTCCGATTGAGAATGTGTGGTGCATTATGAAGAGCAAAATAAAGCAATGAAGCCCTGTACAGTTGCACAGCTGAAGAAATACATAATGGATTAATAGGGGGAAAATCCCACTTGCTAAACTTAAACAACTATTGTCTTCAGTGCACCAACGCTTAATACGTGTTATTAGAAGAAAAGGTGATGTTACACAGTGGTAAACAGTCTGTCCCAACTTTTTTGGAGTGTGTTGCAATCATCAGATTTGAAACAAGTGTATATTTTCCAAAATAAATTAAATTCACAAAATAAAACATCAAATAATGTGTTAATAATGTGATTTCAATATAGTACAGGGTGCATTGAGTTTTCAAATGACTCGTTTTGTTTGGTTAGGTTTTTGCAATTTCACTACTGTCCCAACTTTTTCGGAATTGGGGTTGTAATCTGTGATCATGGATAAGCGTCATATGATGGGAGAGTCATATCATGTGCCAGAGTTTGTAGTGGTGGATGGTGGGAGATGGAGTCCATTAACTGAAGTTAAATCCCAGCAACACTGAGCTGCTGTACATCATGTAGATGATTGTCCATATGTAGTGATCTCCCAATCCCTCACATGTATCCATCTGTCACTGCACACAGCCTCAGTGTACTTCTGCACTGTCCTTCTCCACTAACATCACTCACCTCACTCGCTCATCAGGAGGACATTTCTCTCCACAGAGCCCAGTCTAGTGCTTGCTCAGCTCCTTGTCATCTCGAGACTCAACTTCTGCATCTATCTATCTATCTATCTATCTATCTATCTATCTATCTATCTATCTATCTATCTGTCTATCTATCTAAGTATCTATATATCGATCTCTCAACATGTCTATCTATCTATCTATCTATCTATCTATCTATCTATCTATCTATCTATCTATCTATCTATCTATCTATCTATCTATCTATCTATCTATCTATCATCATGCCTATCTATCTATCTATCTATCTATCTATCTATCTATCTATCTATCTATCTATCTATCTATCTATCTATCTATCTATTGATCTCTCAACATGTCTATCTATCTATCTATCTATCTATCTATCTATCTATCTATCTATCTATCTATCTATCTATCTATCTATCTATCTATCTATCTATCTATCTATCTATCTATCTATCTATCGATCTCTCAACATGTCTATCTATCTATCTATCTATCTATCTATCTACATCTATCTATCTATCTATCTATCTATCTATCTATCTATCTATCTATCTATCTATCTATCTATCTATCATCATGCCTGTCTATCTATCTATCTATCTATCTATCTATCTATCTATCTATCTATCTATCTATCTATCTATCTATCTATCTATCTATCATCATGTCTGTCTGTCTATCTATCTATCTATCTATCTATCTATCTATCTATCTATCTATCTATCTATCTACAGGTATCTATCTAACAATATTTTACAATTTTAATATGTAAAATAAATAATTAAGCTGCACCGTTGCTTCATTATTATTTACATTACATTATTTTCAATGAATAAAATTAAATACAAATTAATAAATAAAAAAGATTAATACTGTCACACCTTTCGCTGTGAACTTTCTTCCTGCTGTCTGTGAAAAGCGAGACTAAAGCCTGTCTGTCCTTTCTTGGTCGCTTTCTTTCAAGTGCTTGTCATATATATTTTACATGAAGTGTGTTTGCATTGTTATAGACTGAGTTTATGCAAATTAGGTCAATAAAGCGCCATCGCTGGTGCTTCATTTGAAACACACTCTTTAGCTGTATGAAGTGAGCTGATGTTTTTAGCGCTGTCGCACCGAGCAGATAATAAACCGCTTCTCCTATCACTGATTAAACACATCATCTTCTGTCTCACTGATCAAAACCCGTCTGTCTGCCCTGCTGGCCCACAACAAGCTTAGAGTAGTGTAGCTACTGCAGCATAGCTGAGTGTAGTATAGTGCAGGCTTCATTCCTTTCGTTCAGAATTTGTCTCAGGAGATCACTTTGCTGATGCTCACTACGCCAGTCTCTCGATCACTTAGCATGCTAACTCAGCAAGTGTGCTCAGAAATGCTACTGATTAAAATGTTACATAATGTGCTTACAGTAATGACCTCATTTATCGTTAACCATTTTGAGTGAATGAGTAAAGTTTTGCATTTTATTAAATGTAATGTTATTTAACATGACACTTAATTAGCATATAGTGTGAAAAAGCTAATTTATTTATATATAGATGATATAAGATGGCTAGGTTGTTGAAACTAGCATAGTTGTTTAGTACATTATGTAGCATGGCTAATGTGATTCTTTCCCACACAGACTAGCATGTTTACATTATGTTGGTTTTGTACCAATGTAATTTAATGTACTGTTTAGTACATTCGCTAGCAATGATAATGTGCTTCTTTACCAGGTTTTTGTTTATAAAATATTTTCTTTTCTTAATTTGTGCTTATGTATAGAATGTTTCATTGCTTTAGGTTGTCTTGCTATCCTCAAATGTTGTTTTTTTTTTAAGCATATTTATACTGGCAAATATGTTTTCTAAACTAATTAGTGAAGCTAATTTTGTTCTTTAGCATGTTAGACTATTTTTGACTAGCATTTACAATTCAGTGTGATTCTTTAGCATAATGCACACACTTTCATGTTTTTATTGCTAGTTTGCAGATATTTAGCTAGCATGAATGTTACCTTTTGATTAAAGTGGGATTAAAGGAAAATCACATGTGTTACTGTACAGCCATTAGCATTAAAAATCCATGCTGGTCAGTGTTCAGTTACTTCACTGGATCTGTGTGTGTGTGTGTGTGTGTGTGTGTGTGTGTGTGTGTGTGTGTGTGTAAGCACTAATCCAGCAGCAGTTATGCAGCTGCACTCCAGATCCCAACAAAGGCTGGTTTGTTCTGAAGAGGACGTTCGGGACGGAGACGGTGAGGCAGAATATTTCAGGGGGTTTGGAATGAGATAATCCGTCTTTATGTAGGGGCAAAACGGGGTGCACATTTACCCCCGGGGGATGGTGTGTGTGTGTGTTTGTGTGAGAGAGAGAGAGAGAGAGAGAGAGAGAGAGAGAGAGAATGTGTGTTTGTGAGTGTGCTTGTAAACTCACATTTACAACCAAAACCCAAAAAGTACTGAAGTAATAATAATAATAATAAAAAAAATTTAAAACCAGTGAAACTTCTATCAGTTCAACAAAAAGACTTGGAGATTTAGACAGACAGAAAGATGAACAGATAATTAGAGAGAAGCAGAGTGATAAATCGAGAGAGCGAGAGAGAGAGAGAGAGAGAGAGAGAGAGAGAGAGAGAGAGGTAGAAAGACAGACATTTAGAGAGAGAGACAGAGAGACAGAGGGTGTTAGACAATGGAAAAGTAATTAGTTTTTTTGACATAGATTTGGCCGTTTAATTTCCCTGTTGGATTGGATTAAAGCACAAAACTGTAACACACACACACACACACACACACACACACACACACACACACACACACACACACACACAGAGCATCTAATCAGCCTGTGTGTGTGTGTGTGTGTGATTAGCATTAGTGTGTGGACAGGTTTGAGGCTATGCTAATGCTACACTGTATCTGAAGTCAGCTCCTGTCTCACTGCTTAGATGCACAGCCAATTAGCCAACCGCCGGGATGAGAAAGGATGGGATTACAGCTAAGAATGAGGGGAACAGAGAGGAGGGAATGAGGGAAGGAAGGGAGGAGGAAATGAGGGAGCAAGGGAGGAGAGAATGAGGGAACAAGGGAATAAAGGTCTTTAGGGAATGAAAAACAAAGGAACAAACAGATGCAGCAAACAGCATCTCTCTCTCTCACTGTTACTGTCTATCTCCAGCTCTCTCATCAAAAATATTTGATGATCAGCGCCGATTATATCCTGTCAATCAAAAGAGGGCGGGAGAACACATGGATTTCATGCTGTGTGTAAAGAAGATGTCTCTTGTGTGGAATGAGCTGCAGTTTGTAATCTGTGTAATCTCTGCACTGCTCAAATGTTACACCGACGCTGCAGCAGTGAAGCGGGAGTTTCAGCGTTGAGTCTAATTTGTTATATATTTTTAATTAAAGCAGCAGTAGACCGTTGAAAGATTTAAGTGAAGATGAGTTGACAAAAAAGTATATATTGCATAGAAAAATATATTTGTAGAGTAGTATATTTCATATCCAGTTAATGTTAATATATAAAAAAGTTGATATTATATATGACCAGTTTGATGTCAGTGATGAAGTAGAAATGCTTTTGTTTGTGGTGAGAGAATGTGAGACTAACAGGGTTTTTTTTTTTTAGATTTCAGTCAATATTAATACAAATTAATAATATTCAATAAATTAAGAAATCTTACTGTAATCTTCATAATTTAGTTCATGTGTTCATGTTAATTAGAGTAATGTGTTTTGTGTTTATGAGACCAGTTACTGTGAAACAACTTGTTGAAATGGAGAGAATAAAGTTTTATTTGCCTTTTTTTAAGAATTGTGGAATTAATTATTATTCATTTAAAAGAAGGCATAAAAGGCAGATCTATAACGGTACTATAAAAGCAGTATTGGTATCGGCCAATATCACTCTGAATAATCAGTTATCGGTATCGGCTGAGAAATTCAATATCAGTGCATCTCTAGTTTAAACAATGTTTTTCATGCTTGTTCAATGAACCATTAACAATTATTGCACATGCAGCTGTGGAACAGTCCTTAAGACACGAACAGTTTACAGGCGCTAGGCGATTACTGTCACAGTTACAGTAAATTAGGACACTAAAGAGACCTTTCTACTGACTGAAAAACACCAGAAGAAAGATTAGGGCGGCTGTGGCCCTAATGTGTTGCCCTGTGGCGGCTGTGTCGATAGAGCGGGGTGTCCACTAATCATAGGGTTGGGGGTTCGATTCCTGGCCCGGATGACTCCACACTGAAGTGTCCTTGGACACTGAACCCTAAGTTGCCCTAGATGGCAAGCTATGTAGCACCTTGCATTGCAGCTCTGCTACCATTGGTGTGTGAATGAGACACAGTGTAAAGTGCTTTGGATAAAAGTGCTATATAAGTGCGCCATTTACCATTTATTTACCATTTAGATGTCTAGTGTTCATTCTCACCTGCGTGAACATGCCATAGTCCTGCTGCAGGGAGACATGAGGACTGCAGATGTGTCCAGAGCTATAAACTGTAATGTCTGTAATGTAAGACGCCTGAGACAGTGCTACAGGGAGACAGGAAGGACAGCTGATCGTCCTTGCAGTGGAAAATGACATGTAATCATGTGACCCCTCAGACATGGCAGAGAACTTGCAAATGCCTTGGTGGAAGAATGGAGTAACATCTCACAGCAAGAACTGAGCAATCTGGTGCAGTCCATGAGGATGAGATGCACTGTAGTACTTAAAGCAGCTGGAGGACACCAGATACTGACTGTTACTGTTAATATTAACCAACCCCCGCATTCAGGGACTCATTATTCCATTTCTGTTCCTCAAAGGTCTGTGAAACCTGTTCAGTTTATGTCTCAGTTGTTGAATGTGTTTATGTTAATACAAATATTTACATAAACAATATTTACATAAAATTAAATTTTAAAAGAAATAATAAAAAAAAAATTGCTGGAAATAAAATCAATTGAATGTGAGAGAACGTTTCTTTTTTTGTTGAGTATATACATGTATGCATGTATATACAGTGGTGTGAAAAAGTGTTTGCCCCCTTCCTCATTTCCTGTTCCTTTGCATGTTTGTCACACTTAAGTGTTTCGGAACATCAAACCAATTTAAACAA